>NIPQ01090100.1:7221-24271 GCA_002806875.1 Lepidotrigona ventralis hoosana
TTGAAAAGCGGCGGCGCGTATACGGTTTTGAAGACAACTCGGTTTCGAGCATCTTCGGCAAGAGCGCAATTTTACTGAACCTTGGCTAACGCCATTGCTTTCAACGTTCAATGCATATTCAGGAATTTTTTTTCCTTTTAGATTGCGAGATGAGTTCGACCGAGAACACGAGACAACACAGCGGACTTGGAATAATTAATTTAAATATTTTACGCGTAGAAATTAAATCTCTTGAGAAATTGACTGAAGTGTGCGATGTTTCTGCGTAATAATTTATATTACGTATCTTGTCGAGGAAAAAGTCTATGGGACTTTAACAGTCTAATAACTGTCCAACTAGAGAAGAAAATGTTTATTCGTCGTAGATAAGTCCCTTTCAGATTAAAGGTCAAGCTATCGAGCAACGAACGAAGGCAACAATCGGTTTCAATCAAGTAATTGAATTCACCTGCACCCTAGCCTCGGACAGGTCTAACCTCATCGCGAGTTCTTCTCTGGTGAATACATCTGGATACTGTGTGTTCCCAAAGGCCTTCTCGAGCTCGTGCAGCTGGTACGTGGTGAACGTAGTGCGGGACCTCCGAACTTTGCGTGGCCGATCCGATTCTCCTAGGTTTAACCGGTCGGACTCCCCTAGATTTAAAGGATCGTGCAGAGCGTCGTTTATCTGGTGATCGCTTAAGTGCCCGAGTTCCCCGTCTCCGGTATCACCGATGGCATCGGACGACGTCGCATGATCTGCAAACAACAACGAAAAGACTAATTATGTTTACAATTCGCCGACGGGATGTTTTTCTTTTCTTACACTTAATTCTTTCACTTCGTTTCAGTTCGTGGAAATGGTAATCGTACTATTAGCCCAAACGATTGAAATGACCAGAACTCGACTTACGCTCGGTACTTTTACGTAACTTCTTGTATCTTTTCTCGCTGAACTTTCGAAGCACGCGACGTTTAATTAATGAAGGGTTCGATCGTTAGCAGCATTTCTAGATACATCGCGACATGCACGCTATGAAGCGAAAGATCCACTAATTGCTAGCGCCAAAGGGCCACGGACCGGTATTAAAGTTCGAATAGATACGCGTATCAAGTATTGCGCGGTTCTTCGATACTTGAACGGAAGAGAGGATCGGAGCGATTAAGCTAAATCGTCCGCGCTGCCAAAACGAAATTGACGTTCCGTTGATATACACAGAGCCGGCGAGGAACAGCGAAGAGCGTAGCGTGAACAGTGGCGCGGAGTGAGACAGACTGAGGGGACGTGTGTGCGCGGGAGAGGGGCTGAGAGAGAGAGAGAGAAGCAGAGAAGGGTTGGAGATGCTGCGGGGTCGGTGTGGGTGCAATTTCATTTTTAAGCCGCGCAACGACTGGGCGCCGATATACGCCCGATACGCCGATCATGTCCGATCGACGGATTTGCCAATTTTAAGCCTCACCCGGCGCTTCATTTTTTGTACATCCGCCTATATATGAAATATAACGCATCGATGCGAGCCTGTACATTATACGTACACGCTCGATAGTACTTAAAAACCGTTGCCGTCAGTGATTAGCAAATATCACGAGTGCATGTCGTACACCGGTGGCCCCCCCGCGTACCGAACCCCCTCACGATGCAACCCCTTGCACGTAGCGAACGCGCACCACACGCGATCGTTTCTCTAACCCTTCCTTCTCCCTCTATCTAACTTTTATTGCCCCTGTCGCCTTTTTTCCTCTCTTTCTGTCTCTCTCTCTCTCTCTCTCTCTCTCTCTCTCTCTTTCTCTTTCTCTTTATTTCTGTCTGCTTTGTGTCGTCTTTTCTATGAGCATCGACGTCGACCGAGTTTAAAGAGTTCATTAGAGCAAACTGCATGCGAGAAATGGTATATTCTTTTTTTCTTTTTTCACGCTACTTGGCGGTGAGACAGATGCTTACGATTGCTTCAGAGGCTCTATCTTTTTGGCTGATATCTCCGTCGTTTACTGACAAGGAAAGATTGTTGGAAGGAATCATATCGACTCACTCTTGGCGAAGACTCATCTTCCCTTGTGCGAGATATATCCCTCCTAGGATAGAAATTCTTCCTTTATAATCTGACGATTTTGTAGCAAAGCCAACTCGATCGAGTAACTTTTCGCAATTTGCGAAAGTTTCCTCTGCAATCTTATCTCGCGTTTATTTCGTTAAATATTATTAACAGTGGCACTTGACTCGCATGCAATAATCGTGCATGACTGAATCGCGATGTGCTTTAATCCTCAGAAAGTTTCTAAATTCATTAGCGGTACGTTATCTGATTTAATTCGCAACATTACATTCCCATTTCGATTGGACAAGGCAATGCTTTTGATCTTGTCTACACGGGCCAACATCGGTCATGAAATTAGATGATGATCACAACGTGATGATCACCGGGAGCTGACTTGCCAAGTTTCAATATCAGTCTCTCATCCCTTGTGCGCCACTTCCATCATCCCCTTACACACATTTGCTTGAACTAATTAGACGAGCATTTACTACTCGTGCGTAATAACGTTAATCCTACTTTTCGGTGCCGCTATAACCGGCAGTTGTGATAGATTGCGAACGAAGCGAATCGGTCGAACCGGCACGCATGTCGATTCTCTTTCTCTCTCTCTCTCTCTCTCTCTCTCTCTCACTCTCTTTCTATGCAGACAGAAAGATAAAAACACGAGAAGGAGAGAAAGAAGTGATACGTGCGTGTGCATGTAATCGCACTAACATTTACGCAAACAACGTACGGATAATCCACAGTGAATAGAGAGATTTTTATGTTTTCATGCTAGGGCACAATGGGGCACCCACTTGATGCCTAACTCTCTGCTGCTTTATATTAAATCTACGACCGGCCGACAGGGGTTGTGCCGGAGAGGGTGGCCCCGAAAAGGCAGTTCGCGGCGCGAAATTAAAGATTTATTTACCGTGCCACGATGACCACATGCCTCGGCCCGTCTTTTTCAACGATAGCAGCTCTGGCAAAATTTTGTCCTTTGGTTTTTCGATTTTCTGGCAGAAAAACGGCGCGCCGTTGCCTAAATATTCGGCGTAATACGGAAGTTTGAGCTGTGGAATTTGGGATCTTTCAGGATTTCAGGAGTGAGAGAAAAATATTACATCTACGAGAGTAAAAACACGAGAGAAAAAAGAAATAAAGCGCCGGAGAAAATTAAATTGTGCGGAAGATTTGAAGCTTTGAAATTTCGGGAAGCTTTTCGGATTTCGTGTCAGGAGAAAATATCGTCTGTCTATGAATGAAAAACGTGGAAAACAGGGTACAGAAAGAGATTAAGTAATTATGAAAGATCGGGCTCTGGACTTTAGGAAGCTTCCTGAACTTTGATTAATATTCTTCTAAACCAGCGAAACGAAGAGATATCGTATCTATGCGTTAAACGTACAGAGTGGATCGGCAGAAAAAAAATTCTGTTCTTTTAAATTACCGGGTAAAAACAAAACAAAATTCTCCGATTATTTTCCACCACTCGACACCAATCTAGATCCAAACGATCCAGAATCAGAGCCGAGAACGTGTCGATCCGTAGGTGATACGCAGCGAACCGTATGAATGGACACTCGATACATGGATACTGTCAGACGCATTAATTATGTTAGACGACTGTACGATCGAAATCCGCAAACACATCCTGATTTCTGCACGCCACAATCGGGACCAGCCAATAATCGGTCTGGCCAGTATACAGTGATCATATCGACTGTATTCCTCTTGACTTGTGTGCTCATACGTATCACGAGACGTACGTAAACGCATGTAAACCAATTCACGAGTATATGAAAACTATGAAGTAGAGAACAGTGACAATTAACGACGATCCACAGAGAAAAATAGAAAAAGATTCTCTCCCCTCCCTTCCGTGAGTGGAGACAGCATATCCCCCTTTGTATCTGGTAATTCTCTAAACGTTGCAGGTAACCAGTTCAGGGCAGGATAACTCCGTACCACCGTCTCTTCCTGAACAAGATATATTTCGCTAGAACGGATTACACAAGGTCCGGCTTTACGCTGGAAAATCTAATAAAATCCTTAAGAGGGTTTACCGGTAATACGTTCACCGCTAAACTGGTCCGGATAATCCTTTACGGAGCAAAAAATCACCGCACCGCGGAGTATCTTCGCGGAAATTTAATAAGTGTAGCTTTACGCTCACGAGGTTCATTAATCTTCTACGGCGTATCACTTTGGCCGGCTGTGATCGGTTTAAAAATTGCCGTTCTACGATTTTCCCGCGAAGACTGTACCGACGCGGCAGGGCTACCGGTGCTTCGCCTTTGCCTCGCTAATCGCTTTTGTACTTTCATAATTGAAGAAGTGAAAACTCGTTCTTTGTAACGTGTTAATCGTTATGTCGCGTTTTAAAACGCGTCTTTTGATGTCGTGCTGCGGCGCCGCGGTTGCACAGGCGGCGTGCCCGCACAGAAACGCCATAATTCATCGCGAAAACGGCCAAAGGCAACACGTGGCGCGAAGCAGGAATTACCGATATTGCACGTAATCGTTGTTTTCTTCTTGAGAAATCCATTGTTGCGCACAGTTTAATGAAATAATTGCGTGTTCGTGCGTTCGCAGCGGCAGCTCTCACGTAAAATAGGCTGGCAAACAAGCGTGCAACACGCTTGCAGTGGCGTTGGGACGCGTCGCGTGCTGTAAGTCACGTCGTAAATTTACATCGCCGCTGATCGCCGCTACAGATTCGAACCTCGACCTAATTAGCCTTTTTACGCTCACGGCAATTAACGTAACGTACGCGTAACGAAGCGGCGAAGCTAAGTAACGGAAATTTTTCCATTTTCCAACGCGGTGATCGACTATAACGCGGTGCGTTTACGCGGTGTATTTAAACGTAAATGGCGAAATACACAAGTAAGTAAACGGTGGTGAACTGTACAGACGATCGATCGGATCGATCGATGTAAACGATTTTAAAAATCGGTAAAACGTCATTTGCTAAATTGCCATACAATTACGTACGGCCTATCTGATGCTCGCTGGCTCGATGGGTTAAGATAGATAACCCACTTTGTTTTAGTTAGAAGGAAACTTTTTCATTTTTTATCGCAATCGCGGCCAGATCGATGCGACAGTAATAAAATGTTGGTAAATGAGACCTTAGTTTACTTAACGATATTAGATACTAGATAATAATGCAATATTGCCCGGCCAGTTTATCGAAGGCGCGCGGGTGTTTTACCATGGGTAAATAGAAACTAACAGGTCACGATCGTTCCGTTTTTAACCTTACCGTCCGTCTGAATCGAGTTAAGATCGAGTAAACGAGACATTAATTAGACATTAATTCGATTCGTTAAGCGTACGGTATAGAGTAATTTGAGCTGGCGCGACATCGATCTAACGATCTTGGTGGCTACGATCGACAATGTTAATTCTAATTTTATTCGTCGTTTGCGTACGAAGAACAGATAAAGATCTTACCATCCTCTTTGCCGTGTCCTAATATCTGGTCGATGCTGTACACGTTCCTCTTTTGGTTGTAAGTTTGCGCCATGCTTATTGTTGCACGGCAGCGTCGCTTTCCGCCTTTCCCAGCACTGTCGCAAGATAACTAAAAGCGACGTTTCGTTCACGACAGTTCACTGATGACCGGGCTCTTCGTGGTCCGATGGAGAAAATCGTATTTCCCGCTGCTGGCCCGCGGATAGATGGAGCTTCGTCGGAGAAGGTTCTTTTTGGCGCGAGCCAGAGAAAATGTGAACACGCGTCGAGTGAAGGAGTGCGCACGTAATATGTAACCGAACGAAGAGACGAGGAGTCGAATAGAGAATAGAGGAATAGAACAAAGAGGGAAGGAAAGAGAAAGAACGACGGAGCGTCGACTCGTTCGCACACGACTCTCTGACTTCGGGAAGAAAATGCGTCAACCGACGGCGCACCACGAACTGGCTCGTCGGACATGAAAGCAGCCCTTAATATCGCATACAGGCGCCCCACCTCGCAACCCCTAACACCGCCATATTAGCCTCCCCGCCAATGGGGACGCACGCTTCTCACCCAAAGCCACCCCGTACTCGGAGGTTGAATGAGACCTGGGCGGGGAATATTTTGCCCTTTCCGCGTAAATCCCCGGATTTTTTTCCACCTCCTCTCCTACCCCCTCCCTATTCGAATCTTCCTCCTTCTATCCGATTCTCTCTCACCCTGTGCCCATCTTCTTTCATCCTGCCCCCGTCCTATACCTCTGTCCCTTTGTCTGTCTTTCTTATCCATCTTTCTCCCTCACTCATGTTTCGGTTTCGATCCATCGCCACGATATTTTCTTCCTCTGTCTTAAGAATGCCGGATTATTTACCACATCCTTCGGATGTACGTAAATTTCTCCGGCATCGCTATTAATCTTCCTCTACCCGCGTGATTATCTGACCGAAGGCCAGTAGCGTGCCAGTGATTTATTTTCGAACTTCTTCTTTTTCTTTTCTTCTTCGTCTTTTCACTTCCGTGCTTCTTTAAAAGGAGAATTCAACGAAGCTCGATTTCGTTTGATTTTATCTAACTCTAATAAGTTCGATCGTCAACTACACGATCACACTTGACAGTCAGGCATAATTAATCGGATAATGTAACGAATCTTTCTTTTTGTTAGACAAAGAAATTAATTAAGAACCTATGGGTTCCTGGGTTCCCCAACCTAAGGGAAATCCTGGTATCCCACTGGGTTCCATTACAATGAGAAACAAGGACGGTCACGTTGACGAGGTACACTCGTAAATAAATTATACTCTCGTAAATAAACTATTCAATAATTTGTCTATGGTTATCCTCACTTATTCTAAGACAACATCTTTGCAAACGTACCCTGACTGAAATCAGTAATCTAATCTCGCAAGGCATTGTTCAAGTTCGGACAAGGACCACACTCCTGAAATGAAAGTCTGTGTCACTTCGCAAGATTTCTATAATCTGTTGTTCGAAGAATCTCTATAAAGAATTTCGACCAGTTTTTAAAGATCGTTGCCAGCAGTAACGATAAGTTATTTCGATTTTTGCAGCAAACTGACCTGTCGTTCAAATAACTATAAATGCGTTTTACTTCAATGTAGATACAACTATTGTTAATAAACGATCGATAGATCTTTTCGTACATCTTTTGCCTCTGAATTTTTATATCATTTTGGGAGAAGTTGCACCGTTTTGAACGTCTCCGATCGCGACAAATCATGACAGTGCGATCATTGGATTAATTTTTGTAACTGAATTGCGAACGTTTGTGGAAATTCTTATTTGTATAAACACAACTGGAAAAATGGAATTCGGGCAGAGATCTGTTTCATGCATTAAACATCATTACACGACACTTTGTGCATTTCATATATTTTTACATGTTGCATGCATTTTATGCATTTATGTGCCTTTAAATTTTTCGTAAATGCATAAACAGCCGCGCTGAATTTGCGAGAGTGTGATTTAACAACTAAACGTCCGCTAATAAGAAAAAAGAAAAAACGAAAAATACGAAGGATCAAAATCGTAATCAGGATCAAATTTCATTTCGTTTCAGCGACTTTTAACGTGATTTTTAGGTAACGATAACATTACAGAAACGCAATAAAGATGATGGTCGTAAACGGTTTATNCCGAAAAAAAAAAAAAAAATTAACCGAATTGTTACGGACGATCGTACAATGGGATTTCGCTGCTCGAGGAAACTGCGAAGTGCCCTCTTTGAAAAATATCGAGTAACACGGTCGCATTATCGCGGGTGGATAATCTAGCGATGTGATTCATTAAGCACTCGAGTCGTGCAACGACGGCGACAAGGGTTGATGAGCGCGACAACGCACGGTGGTTGTTAAATGCGTTAATATCGCGTAATAGGGAAATGATATCGATGCTAATGACAAAGAAGGCAACAAACGGGACTGCAGAGGGCCAGGGGAATATTAAATCAATGTTAAAAAGGCATCGGAAATTGCAACGATGAATGGACGGACGAATTTACTCCTTTCATCGAGCGATAACAGAAGCTGAGGGGATAAAAATCGTTTATCTATGCGCTCGTGTCGCAGTCCGGAGCTTATTGGAGCGTGTAAAAACAACGAGATAATACGAAAGGACGCCGGCCTTAAATTGGCCGGCGTCCTTTCTTTTTTAAGGAAAAAGGGGGAACGAGTTTAACGTGGATTCTGTAAGGGAAGTCACGGTATCAAGGACGTAGTTATTATCCCCCGGGGGCACGCGCGTATTGTTGCCATCGAATGAACCGGAGAACCATTGAATGTTACAAGACAAACGAGGCGAAGACTGCATGTTTAAGCAATCGACGTGGCTCGAATCGAATTGAAGCCGGACGAGAACGCAGGAAATAATCGTGGTGGTTTCGAACGTTTAATCTTACAATTATCGTGCCGCTCTTCCACTCGTTGCCATCCGCTTCATCCGTTCGTTCGTTGATAAACTTCCCTCGATGCTTATAAATTACAAATCTTTATCCCTCGCTAAAGCAAACTACTCTGGATTTCACTTTCCCAAACAAACATTTCATTTCACTTGCAACACGACATGAAATTGTTATCAAATTCACCATCGATGAACCACATCGATTAATGTAATATTCAATACGAATTATTCTTGTCCATTTTATTTAAACGTCAAACGAGGATAAGAAAACGACGACGTCACGGAACAAGATTGTCCTTTTTCAAAACTATTCCCTGTCCTTCTCTTTCTTCTTTCCTCCCCTGTTTCTTTCTTCTTTTTTTCTTTTTCTTCCCTTTTTCCTTTTTACTTTCTTTTTCTTTTCCTTTTTTTCTTTTTTTCTTTTTTGTTAACGCCCGGATCCTTTTCAAGCGATAACAACGCGGTCGAGCAGCCACGAAGAGGTCGGTGGTCGGGGATGGACGCTCTTTCGTGGTTGTATATCAGGGGCGTCGCGTTATTGGCCCCTGAGGCGCCACCAGGCTTTGTCGGGTGGCACGCCGCGCACCGGATAAACCGAGACCGAAGAACCGCTGACTTTTATGGGATAAACGGGGTAAAGACTACCCCTTTACGTCTCTGTGGACGTGTACGACCACCAACGATCCTCTATGTACGTACATAACGCGAAGTAGATTTGTACACGTTGTCTACAAATGAAAGAGTGCCAGAGGAAGAAGTAAGGGAGGATTACCCAGCTACTGATCCTATATCAGAGATTTTTCTGTAGACGAAAGTGTAAATGCACTTTGTGGCATTTAGATCCTTTATAACTAACCTTATTAATCCCTTGATGCACCAAATTTTTCAACGAATAAAGACGATTAACTTAGTCTATAAATAAAACAAAGCAACACATGTATGTAAATAATATAGCCTTTATAAAATACATTCTAGCTTGCGTCTACGTGCGAAAGTCAATAATGCATTAAAAATCAATAATGAACTAAAATCTATGCTCGTGTATGTTCGATTATTAACATGCAAGAAGTATTTGAGAAATTGTATTATCATGGAAAGAAATAAGATGAAAAGGCTTTTAATTAAATATCGATGAAAGATTACTACTGGATGAATGTAATAGCGAATGCAGAGCCCCGCGTGATCGCTGAGAAATCAAGAGTGTCGACGAGACAGAGGGACAAGATTAAAATGTACTTACTAACCGCATAGATAGATAGATCGACAAAAAGGAAGGATAGAAGCGAGGAGATGCTGACTACGCCTCTGCTAAATAAACTAACCCCCGAGGGGGCGGAGGGAAGGATCAGTGGAGACAGAGGGGGTGGTTACTGCGCACCCCGACGCGGCTGTCGGGATTTTATTAACTTCTGCACAACGACGACGCGCACCACGTTCCGTTCGAGTCAGACAGAGATAGGAAAGACCGAGACCTCGTCTCCGACAAACAGCCAAATAAAGAGACAGTAATTATTGTGTTTGTGCCCGGTTTATTTCTTCGTTGGCCCGTGCCCTCGTCACTCCCAGAATCTCTTCTTAGCGCGCCATAAGCTTAAACCATCCCCTGCTCTCTCTTTCTCTCTTTCTCTGTCTCGTTGTATTCTCTTCTTAAAAAATCATCACTATCCACTTGTTGGAAAAGTATTCGTCCCAATTAACTCGGTGGAAATTGCATTCTCTTTATTCGGAGATTATATTTTCGCGAAAGGTTCCTTTCACCAATAGTTTCGCCAATTTTATTCTCGGTCAACGTGCGAACGTCCCTTATTTTAGAAAAAGTGCTCGAAATATCTGTTTTCAAACTTGTACATATACATGTGTATATTCTGTCTAAAGCCAGTTAGAGTTTCACGTCGCGGTGGATCTCATCAGTCGGGCAAATTTGAGAAAATGTCGCGTGGAACGGCGACGTGGCAAGGATGCCAATTACCGCAATAGCCAGGTCGTCTATCGAAAGCCTATAACGAGGGTATAACATTAAAAGACGTGGATTGCCAGCCAGTAGGGACGGTGTAAACGAGGCGAGTAACGGCGTAAATCGCGCGCGTAAAAACAGTCCGCGCACATCGACGCACAACGTGTGATAAGTGGATGAAGCAGTGGATTGGTCGGATGGACGAGGAACACCGACGAGGAACATTCGGAAGTCCGATCAGGACCGTTGGCTTTGATCCGTTACGTAGCGTAACCGTGACTGCACGTGGCTGAATACACTAGCCGTGAGTCCTAGCAGCGATCTCCAGAAGACACCCCACCACCACGAGCGACAGCAAGTCGACCAGTTCCACCCTGTATTCACGGGGAATTCCAAATGATCGCGAAATAACCGCTCACTTATATCAATTCACTGACTGCTCTTTATAAAGGCGCATTCACGCGTGCCATCCACGAACGATCCAGCCCCCTACGCACGTTAAGGACTCTATATTTCGCCCCATCTCGCTCACCGCTCCCGTTCCAACAGCTTCCTTTTTCGCCGCGTCCTTCTTCATTGGCCTCCTTCCTCGTTCTTCCGTGTCCCTTTTACGCCCGATCTCTTTCAGCACCCTACTGGTAACCCACCAAACGATCGGAGCCCTCGACGCAACGACGACCAACGAAGGGACCTATCGTCATACGTAGAATCACCGCAGGCAGGGTGACCGTCTCCCCCTATATCTTCCTCTTTCTTTTTTCTTTTCTCTTTTTTCTTTTTTTTTTTTTTTGTTTTTCAAGGCAGCTTTTAACGTTGGCCTCGAGAGGCGATCGGGAATTATCTTAGTCAATTAACTTGGACGCGCACCGCGCGTTCTCTCGATTATCGCGCGTTAATCGCTCGTTGAAAGGAGCTGAAAGAGAAGCAGCACTTTGTTTGCGACGTGTGCGCACCAGCTACGTATTGGACGTCGTTGAACGACGGCTCGGGGGAGTGGACCGATTGTTGTCAGCTGGAGAACGATTGGTTCGTATGGAATATCTCTCTCTCGTTCGCTTTTTCTTTCTCTCTCTCTCTCTCTCTCTCTCTTTTTTTGCTTTTTTCAACCTTCGTTTCTCTTTTCCTTTTTATTTTCTTCTTTTTTTTTTTATTTCCTCTGTGTTTCGTTGAAACGATCCAGGAAAACGATCAGGTCTGAAACGGGGATAATTTTAATAAAGTGTCGCCGAGCGAGGAAAAAGGAATTCGCGCGGACTTTGATGTACGTCGTTATATCCGCGTGGCGCCTTTTTTCTGCTTTAAGCACTTTAAGTCGAGAACGTTTTGCAAAAAAGGGGAAAATGTAAATCGTATTTTACATCGTTATCGTAGAAATTACAAGCTTAACGAGTCTCCGTTTAACGAATTAAGATAGCACTGAAACTACAATCTTTTGTTGAAATTTTATGGATCTGTGCACGTTTAAGAATACATTTTTCTTCTTGCATTATGAATCTCTTTACATGCACGTCATTTCATTCTGATTTCCTTGACATAAATACATTTTGGTCGTGGTTAGATCTAACGCCTCTAACAGATCCGTGCAAACTTCCACTTTGAACGATGGAATTTGGATACACAGAAATAAGTAGTCAGAATAATCCACCCTGCTACTTTTCACCGTCACCGTTTCTATCTCGATCTTACGTCTCGTTCGATCGGGTATACACGACACGGCTCGTTGTCAGTATACCCGTAACACTCGATACCCTGTGGTGCACCAGCAGAACGAGAAAGAATGATCGAATTAACGGAGAGCATCGATAGAGAAGCAGAGAAGAACGAGACGCCGATTAGCCATTGAAGAGGCGGCCGGATAGATAACCGGGCTCGGCGACGCAGCCTGAAAATCGACGACGAACGAAGAACGAGGAAATGATCGTCGCCGAAAGAATTTCTCTGGCGACGGTGGATTGGTCGGTGGCAGGATTCAGGAGACAATGGCCAGAAGGAACGAGGAGGAAATATAATTGAGCGATTTGAGACGTCGTCGAGGGAGAAGAAGAGGAGCGAAGGATCTGGACGGGGACGCGGAGAAGAAAAGAAGAGGAGACAGGACCGCCGCGATAAAGTATAATTATTTTCCGATAGAGTGGAAATTATTCGGGAACGAGCGACGAGTTATTGGCGATATTCATACTTTTATTAAACGGTTCTCTCTTTCTTCTTCTGGCTGTCTCCACCCCTCGCGTTCAATCCATCCCTATTTCATCGCCCCTCTTCGACTGGCACCCCTTTACTTTTTTTTCTCCTTTTTTCCTCTTTTTTCTTTTTTTTCCTTTTTCCTCCTTCTTTTTCTCTTTTTTTTCTTTTTTTTTTTTTAAATTCAACGTCGATCGGAGATGTATAGCCGGCACTCACGGCAAATTAAGCCCTCTGCTACTATTTTATTCCATTGTCCTTCCGGTCGAGGAGGAGATACCGCGATTCTGTGGCCAATCGCCGAGAATGTAATTACCCGACTCATCGTTTGTCGTGATGCGAATAATCAACGATATGTCTACAGTGTAATCGCTTAAATAATTAGTTCCGACGATTAATCAAGGCCCTTTCTTTTTTTTCTTCTTCTTTTAGTTATCGTCACGCCGATACAGGATCCCACGGGATATCAGAACAGGAAATTTCATTATATCCAGCCTGCGCGGCTCTTGCGCCTCCGCTCTCCGGGTCTGAACAATCTCGACAATCGGAATTCGGGACTCGAAACTCCGATTCAACGGCTAACGAAGAAAAACAACGGTACTTTCGTTGTCACATCGATGACGACGAGTACGAGTGGTGCTCGAATGAAAAATTCTGTACATTATACCTTGCTCGTTTCCCCGAGCTCGTTAACTATTTAATCGTATCCAACAGGTATCTGGTCTAGTCTCACGGAATACGTTCGGATCGAAAGAATCGACGTGACATTTCTGGTAATAGATCTACCAACTCGAATCATGTGAACGCGATCGACGAGGAAATCGACGAAACACCTGCGAGAATATGTTAGCTCGTGCTGGTCTACCCACTACAACTTCCTTCCCACGCCCGTGCCATCTTACTTTATAAAAGCAGACGATCCTCGTCCTGCTGATGACACGTTGATAATGATACTCCGCGGCTATTCAAGAACGAGTAACATTGTTAACTTTGCAATAAAGCCGGGGTGATATCGTCAGCAGAGGGAACAGAGGGAGAGAGAGAGTGATAGGGGGACCGGAGGGAAGCAAGGATAGCTATGAAGTGACGACAGAGAGAAAGAGAGGGGCAGAAAGACGAGCGGAGGGGAGGGGATGGATAAAGCAACACACAGAAAGCGAGATCTCCCATTGTAAGGTAAGGGATGATAATAGGTTGACATCTGCACTCAGCAGCCCCCGGTTCCAGCAGCTCGTTGGAAACGCAATTAATATTCGTAATTATGCCACATCCCCACCTACGCTCCACTTCTAGACTCTCCTCCCAGCCCGTTCGTTGCTTTCTATCCGATGCCTCGCCTACGTACTCCAACGGTTACTTTCCCAGTCCTGTCGAAGAAACAGAAATTTAACGAGATAAGTTGCAATCACGAGATATCGGCGAGGTATTCGTTTTCTTTTTTTCTTTTTTTTTTCCCACTCCCATTTCACCTTTATCCTCGTAACGGAGAGAGAGAGAGAAGAGGGGAGGAGATTAAGCGCAGGTGTACGCAAATTTCTCGATCCGATTAACTAGAATACGAATTACTGCGAAGGGGTTTTAAACGAACTTTCTTGATGAACGAATTTCAATCGACTTTCTATGGTTTTATTCATAGAAAGACAGACTCTGTAATTTGTTCTTCTATTTAGGAAGCTCGTTAAAACTAAATTAGTCATATCGTATAAAATATTGTTTTCAAAGGTTCATCATACGTTGATACGAGGTGATTGAACCATTTCTTGGAAGTTTCTTTTAGCTTGTAATCCATACGTGTTTAAACAGTTAATTATTTGTGAGACACGTTAATTAGTTTAGTATAGGTTTTAGAGGGGCACGCTAGAACGACATTAGGCGAACGTTAGAAATCACATCGAATACGTGGTCTGACCAGCCTCGTTACTAAACAATGACGGAGTCGGGATTTATTTGCGGCATTGAGGTAACCCTCCGTTCTTCAACCCCACTAAAAACTGTCACGTTCAGCTTACCACCTGCTGTCCCTCCTAATTGCCAGCAAGGAACGTCAAGGATGGATACGTCGAAGATCTCGACGATTCCAACCGGACTGTTATTTTTTTTTTCATCATTCAGTTCGCCAGAAATTACCAAACCGTAAGATATTGTTATTGAAAAAGATACAGTTAGTATCAATTGATAAATGATTTCGAGCATAATACGAAGGATTCTAACTTGACGTCATATAATTCTTGGATTTGCCTCGACAATTCTTTGTAATCTTTTTATATATAGTCTTTATTTATCTAGCCATTTTCTTCCGATAACAATTCAGCACAAGTCAAGGCATAAGAAGACTTTAAACGAATCATTGTGAATCATTCTCTCTCAATATTAGCGTACTTAAACTCATTTGAAACTACGGTTTATTCAGTAATATTCTGAATAAAAGTTTCTTCGTACAATTCTGATGAGGTCTTTGCATGCGTTTTATTAATTTTATCTTATCTTAATACTCTCGAAATCGTCTTTTATCGTCGCTTATAATTGTGAGTCTAAGTCCCAAAGTGAAACCTATTCGTTCCTTCAGTACGAAGTGACAACCATCGTAGACGAAGTTATTCTTCTTCTTTTTCCTTTTCTATTTTTTCTTTTTTTTTTTTTTTATAATCGATGCAGCATGAAACGGCGGCAAAGATTCGTTTTCGCGTTGGCAATCGCCGGTACGTCGTCCGTAGGCGAAACACATAATTCCATACCTAAGAGAGACGCTCAATGGGGCGGAAATTACGCAACGGAATTTGCGACTTCTCGTCCACCGAAAGCCCGCTGTCCAAATAGAAAATGGATTAAGAGCATCGAGGTACAGTTTCGAAGCTGAGTCGCAGATATTATCGGTAATAGCGCAATTATGATAATGGTGGGTAATTCTGGCACAAAATTCAGATAGAGGGAGAGAACGCGAGAAGAAGTGATAGAGATAGGACCGGGGTAGGGAGGTAGCGGAGGGGAGAAGGAGACAACTAAGCGAACTGAGACTGCTAATGAAGGAAACAGTTAGATTCAAACGGCCTCCAATAATTATCCTGCCAGCCATCCATATTATAGTCTCGACAATGCACGAAATTGTTCACACTTCCCTTAACAGTACATCTAACGCTCCGTAGTTCCTGAATGCTGGATGCAAAGGGATGCTTCCACACACCGACACGTTCGTGTCGCTGTATATGACCTCGTCCAATCAGATCGTCGTGGATATACGTCTGTTAAAACAAAGCAAAGAATTGATAGATCAGAGATTTCTATTGAGACTTTATTGGGAAAAGTTTGTCTTATTGTTCGCGTATTATCGGATTTCATATTTGAACAACCGCACAATTTGAACAATCGAACACCGTAAGGACAACTTCTTATACAATAAAAGGCTCGATAATTACGGTGACACATCGGATTACAAGATAAAATATTTGCAGACTAAAGTAAATGGATTAGAAAACCGCATTTTTCCAATACAAATCTTTCAGTAGTATTGTTTTTACATTGATAATCAGAAAGTTAAACGACAGGCAATAAATCAATGGATTTGAAGATTAACAGTTATGCGAATCCCTAAGGGATCGAGAGGTTAAGGGTTTCAAAGGAAAAAAGGTAAATCAAAGGACAAAAGGAATTATCATTAATTTCTAGACGTCAGTTCATAAACTCATTATGACCATTACTATATGTACAAAGGAACAAAGAATGTTAAAACGAAGAA
Organism: Lepidotrigona ventralis hoosana; assembly: GCA_002806875.1. NCBI lineage: Eukaryota > Metazoa > Arthropoda > Insecta > Hymenoptera > Apidae > Lepidotrigona > Lepidotrigona ventralis. The sequence continues at coordinate 23,465 of NIPQ01090100.1, forward strand.
TGTTAAAACGTTGAAATGTTAAACGTGATAAAACATTCATACATTATTGTAAATAAATTATTCATAAGCGTGGCTTAATTCGTCATCGTGCGATCGTTCTAAATTTATTTCACTCGTGAATCCCCAGATCGTACGCACCTTACGCCGATGTTACTGGTATTAAGCTCGTTCCTTCGAAATCCAACGTGCATGCAGCAGACTCGTGATTGCGAACCTCTTAGGAAATATAATCAGACCGATGAATGCGAACGTCGAACCGATCGTTGGACACGTAAATTCATGTCACTCGTCGCCGTCGTCGGGGTTTAAACCTCCGTAGCCAGACACACGGTGTTCCGTGTTGATGTGTTGATATTAGTAGAGCTAATTTGATAGTTTAATCAATTTCCGTAAGCCGACGGGAGTTTAATGGTGATGTCATCATTTTCAACGGGGTACAATGGGGTTAATCTCGCTCGACGAGCTAATATTCGGAGAGTTAACAGAGTTTCAAATGCAGGCAGGGCCGTCATTTGCTCCCGCATCCGCTCGCGATCGTGCATGCCAGGGTTAGAAAAAGAAAAAAATGCCCGAGCGTCAACCGTTGCACGTCTCGTTTCCACGAAATATCCGTGAATTCGATATTTCATCAGTAGTGGAAAGGATCGACGAAAGTCTAAGGTCTATTCGAAAAAAAGGAGAAAAGTATTTTTAACGGAAAAAAGAAAAAAGAAAAGAAGGAAAAATATGTAGATACACAGTTTGAAGTATCATTCCGCAGAATTTTTCTCTCTTTCCCTCTTTTTTTTTTTTTTTTTTTTTTTTGAG
>NIPQ01090101.1:0-15087 GCA_002806875.1 Lepidotrigona ventralis hoosana
CAAAAAAAAAAAAAAAAAAAAAAAAAAAAACAAGCAGCCGGGCAAAAAGCATCTCTGGCGCGAAAGGGCGCCGGAGAAAACTCACGAATGAATTCTCCACGTCAATCGTATGAAACGTGTAGATTTCGCGTTATCCGGTTGATACGTGATGCCACCGCTAATGGCTAATTTCATCGCATGACCTCGCCAGGAATCATGCTCGATTCGTCACGTGGATTTACTTTGTCGAGATTAATGCGAGAGCACCGATTTAACGATCAATAATGGATGGATTAATGTAAATCGTTGCTCTCGCTAGGTCCCCATTCCGTTCCCTTCTATCCCGTTGCTCTTCGAAATCGGCGTCAGGATGCTTAATTCCTGGTCAGAGTTCGGTGGCGTTAACGTGTCCGTAGGTGTTCTCGAGATCGTTCTCGCTTGCACGGTGTTCGGCGAATGATCGACGGTGGCGTGTGGCTGCGATTCCTTGCCTTCCGACGGATTATTAACAGTACACTTCTTGAAATGCGTTCTCATGTTGCTGCTCTGAGAGAATCTCAATGCGCAATTCGGGCATGAGTAGGGCTTGGTGCCGGTGTGGTAATTCAAATGAGTCTTCAGATGATGCTTCTTCGTGAACGCCTTCGAACAGAGCGTGCACTGGTATGGCTTTAAACCGGAATGTAATCTCGTGTGCAACGTCATGTTCGATCTGTCGGCGAAAGCTTTCTGGCAGACCTGGCACTGATACGGCCGTTCCCCCGAATGGGTTCTAAGATGCTGTTTCAACAGCATCTTCCTGGAAAACGCTTTTCCACACTGTTCGCACTGGTGCGGCTTCACACCCGTGTGGATTCGAACGTGCATGTTGTAGGCGACCCGTTGATTGAAACTCTTGCCGCATTCCGCGCAGCCGTACTCCTTCCGGTTACGGTGGATCTTCATATGCGAGCTCAGATAGCCACGGTCGTTGAAGTACTTGCCGCATTCTGGACAGGTGGCCGCGAATTCCCTCGTGCCCTCGTGCACACTACGGTGGTACTTGTAATTTCGCAACTGCGAGAATTGCTTGCCGCAGTCGGTGCAACGAAATGGCTTCTCCCCTGAGTGTGTTCTGACGTGCACCTAAATTCGCAATTACAGAAAGGGAAATAAGTGAGTTTTTATCAATCGGATTTTTTTCTTTTTTTTTTTTGTTAATCGTACTCGATTAATAATTCAACGTGTATTGTTGTACGTGTATCGAGAATTCTTGTGCAGTTGTGAATTAGTGGTTGCAAAAAGGAAGGAGCTTTTGTCGATTATACGTTTTTCACAACGGTGGTAGTTACTTTTAGCAATGATTATAGACTTGTAATTAAAGAAAGGAGAATCTTTGCCGATTTTAACGACGATTGTGGAAAATTCTTACCTGACGAATTACTTTGGTTTTAACGTATGATATGTTCTATTCTATTGTATATTCTACTTTAAGCATTTCTCGTTTTTGTCAACGTTGCTTTCAATTTTTACTTTTTTAAACATTTAAAATTTAGATGTCTGACGAATTACTTTGGTTTTAACGTATGATATGTTCTATTCTATTGTATATTCTACTTTAAGCATTTCTCGTTTTTGTCAACGTTGCTTTCAATTTTTACTTTTTTAAACATTTAAAATTTAGATGTTAAACCATTTCTTCCAATGAAAAAGGAAGAACATTTACGAATCAAAAATTATTGAAAATGCCTTCAGCGAATTCAACGTTGTTGTATGTGTTTTGAGAATTCTTGTGCAGTTGTGGATTTGTGGTTACAAAAAGGAAGGAGCTTTTGTCGATTATACGTTTTTCACAACGGTGATAGTTACTTTTAGCAATGATTATAATTAAAGAATGTAATTAAAGAAAGGAGATCTTTGCCGATTTTAACGACGTTTGTGGAAAATTCTTAAGGAGCTTTTGTCGATTATACGTTTTTCACAACGGTGATAGTTACTTTTAGCAATGATTATAATTAAAGAATGTAATTAAAGAAAGGAGATCTTTGCCGATTTTAACGACGTTTGTGGAAAATTCTTACCTATGACGAATTACTTTGGTTTTAACGTATGATATGTTCTATTCTATTGTATATTCTACTTTAAGCATTTTTCATTTTTGTCAACGTTGCTTTTAATTTTCACTTTTTTAAACATTTAAAATTTAGATGTTAAACCATTTCTTCCAATGAAAAAGGAAGAATATTTACGAATCAAAAATTATTGAAATATGCTTTCGAAGAATTTATTGACACTAAATAATAATAATAATAATCCTTATAAAAATATTCAATCAAGCAAAATTGAAAATATTTACTCAAATTAATGATACAAGTAGATGACGAATTAAGAACCATAAAAGGATTAATGAATTATTTGGAAAAATTTTGTAGATCGTAAAATAAAAAACTGTTATATTCATTTAAAATTAGCGTTAAAAGTCGGACGTTTTGCAATTCCATGCAAAAAAGGAGAAAAGGAAATTTCAATTAATTTTTCATATTTTCATAGTTTGTTTTAATGATATCAAATTCTTGCGGCAGACATTTGAATTTGTAATTACACAAGAATACGGAATTTAGATAAGGAACATAGTTTATAGCTCATTAGTAATGATTTTTAATAATTGAATTAACTGAAAAGTTCTCGTGAAGCGCGTCACAGGAAAAGAAAATAATAAATTTCTTTTCAATTATATCGTTTGTTAGTCGTAGCTAATTACCAAAGATTTTTCATTAAGGATTTTTACAGATTATAGGATAGTTCAAATGTATCTAATTATAAGTGTACATTTTCATTGGCGGAATGTAATAGTTAAAAACTAATATACTGCGTAACGTACTGTTAGGAATTCCATCGATTTTAAGATATTATGTTTTTGAAATTTTTTTTTTTTTTTTTTTTTTTTTTTATAAATCAATGTCGTTGGTTTGATTAAATCTTTTTGAAAGACAAGAATGGAATTCAACACAGAGCATCAGTTTGTAAAATCATTGAAAGTATGCATATTCTATTAACAACAACGAAGACCTCTATAGTTACTAAATAAATATAAATGGCAAACGATTGCAGATAACAGTGATTGATACATCGAAATCTTGAATTAATAGTAATAGTAGGTTAAAAAATCGGTGACGTTTTAGACGTCATAAACTTTTCCAGCAACTTAATAATAACTTGGGGTATCTTTCTGATAACGAAACCGAGAAATTATAGAATTTACGATATCTAACTGATACATAGTACAGAGGAATTACAGGTTGCGAAAATTTTAGAAGAATTAACGTCAGTTTCAGTGGAAACACAGCGGAATGTGGAATTTTAAAGGAATCACAAATCGTGGAATTCTGCCAATGGTATTATCATTTATGATTATTAGTAATGGAAGAAGCGGTAAGAAAAATTTTTACATCGCGTAATTTTGCAACGATGGAACAAGAAGGAGAAAAAGAAAAAGAAAGAGAGAGAGAGAGAAAAAAAAGCAGAGAAAGTATCAAGCAGCGAATCGACAGTCAGTACCTTCAGGGAGGCTTTGGTAACGAAAGTCTTGCCACACTGATCGCACCTATGATTCTCCGGCGCTGTTTTGCCGCGTTGTGCACCATCCTGACTGACCGCGGCGTCGTTATTATTGTTATCACTGTTGATAATGACTCTCTCAGCCAGTCTATCGTCGATCCTCGCCTCGTTCTCCGGCTTCTCGGCTTCCGCGCTGGCGGGACGATGATCGGTTTTACCAACGATCGACTCGATCGTGTCGCACAGTCTGCTAACAGGATGGGAAATCTCCAGCTTTTGCGGTGACTGTGGCAACGTTTGCCCGAGATAGCCATCCTTTCGATTCACATTCGACTGACTGGTCTCTGTAACAATTGGCAACGACTTCGTTGTCGTGGATATCACGTTGTTCTCAGACAGTGCAGCGACCTCGTTGTTTCTGACAACGTCGTTGCTCGACGACAACGCTGGCGAGATTTGCGCGATCGTCGACGACGATAGAACTTGAGGCGAATAAAACTCTCGAGGCCTCGGCACTAACGTGGTACTCGGCTCCAGCAATTTCTTATCGTTATTGTATGTAACTTCGTGAATAGTAGGAACTTCGACGTCGTAGTGACGGTCCGCAGGCGCGGCGTTTTTGGAGCATTGTCGATTAGGGCTGGTGGAGATCGCAGGAAGTCGCGTGGCTTCCGGCGCGCGTAGACTTTCCCCGGCTCTCTGTAACAAGATCACAGCGAAATCGCGAATGATATATATATATATCGCTCTTCAATTTCACGCTTTCGATCTACGTTTAACCTTATCGGGCTGAATTTTTTAATTACACGTTATACATGCATGCGCGTTGCGTGTGTAATTCATCATCCGTGATTTACTCGAGCATAAAGACCGTACGGATTTCTTACTTGTTCGCCGCGAACCCTCAATTATCATTAGAGGAAATCATCGGAAGCAATTAAGCCGAACTGACTCGGAGAAGTATCGGTCGGCGACCGTTAATCATCGATTCGTAATTTTCTAATTGTTATTCTCGAGTTACGGGACCCCGGCGATATAGCCGGCGATCATCCATCATTCTAATAATTTACACGTGCGCGGAGAGTTGGTGCAGCGTAATTTATTAGTCTGATAACGCACTGACGAGATCCCAACAGATACAAATCGATGCTCACCTAAACTAATAGAATATTTGTGCACGAATGCATGTAAATTTCATTTATTTATATTTCACCCAGTTAATGATCAATGTGTATGTGTTTATTCTGATTGCAGCTCGATCGGGAATAAAAGAATTTTCTAGGAATTCTTGAATTAAAGGAATGGAGAATGAGACCATGGAAGTAAGTTCGATAATTATAATGACAATTAGTTTTTGCTAATTGGACTGTGGATATTTATAGGATTTTATATTTTTATCGACATAAATGAATATCAAATAAAAGTCTTAATCTACGATTTATTTATAGAAATATATAACTATGTAATTGTTTTACCTACTAGATATCAGAACGAATAAATACTTTATTTTGAATATTTTATACATTATTTTATTATATTTTTATATTATTTTGAATATTTTACATTTTGAATTAATCGCAAAATTTCTCATTCATTGAAAATCCTTACTATACCTAATATTATATATTAACTCATTAAAAATCAAGTAACAGTTCTTCGACATTTCATAAAGTTATAAGATTAAAAATAAAAATTAAAAAAAAATAGTAAATTAAGGTAGTAATCTATGGTACTAAATTAAGAAAATAATAATAATAAACTATAGAGTCTAATTATTATTATTAATTTAGTAACTAATTATCATTATTAAATTAGTAACAAAAAAACATTAAGAGAATTTTTGGAATTTCTTTTTATGACCACAGTATTAATGAACAGAATTGATTAGCGTTGAAACAAAATTCTGAATGAAAAATGAAAAATGAAAAAAAAGCAAAAAAATTACATTAACGCTGTACGAATTTTTCGTTTGCAAACGGATTTAAAATTGATCACTTTCTATCATTTTCTTACTTCTATATCTTGAATGAATGAATTATTCAAGAAATTTTTTAATAAATTTGATGATATATTATATCACAGCGTAGAAAGCAAATAACATTATTGGTTATATTGGAAAAGATAAGGATGCAAACACGATGAAAATAGTGTTTGTTAGAAATTTAAACAATGTAAAAAAATGAGAAATTTTTTAATAAATTTGATGATATTATATCACAGCGAAGAAAGCAAATAACATTATTGGTTATATTGGAGAAGATAAGGATGCAAACACGATGAAAATAGTGTTAGAAATTTAAACAACGTGAAACATTGAGAAATGTTTAAACATGAGATTTTCAAAGGAAAACATTCCACTTATTTCGCAAATAAAAATTTTGCAATCTATTCTCTACCAACCTTCCTATCGAAGAAATATCTACCCATATTTTTTAACCCTCAAGCTTCTTTAATCCCCGAACTATCAATAATGTAACATTCTTGATCCAATCTAATATATTATACAATTGTAGAATTTTCAATTCCAATAACTTCTTTTCTCGAAGTCTATGTAAAAACATTTTTTTTACATTGTTCTTCAAAATGATATCCCGATAAACCCGTCACGGTTGTCCGTGAGGGTTAAAAGAAAGGTGCGCTTCGTTGCACGGATAAGTAAAAGGAGAAAGAAAGGTGCGCTTCGTTGCGCCGACAGGTAAGAGGAAAAAGAAAGGAAAGGAAGAGGAGAGGAGAGATTTTGCATGAAGGTACACGAGACCAGATTGCGCAAGGTAGTAAAGTAATCAGAAAAAAATCTGGAGCATATCAGTGCACGTGTCGAAAGAGAAAACGCTCCTCTCCAGATTGCGTGTAATAACATGTAAAAACGATTCCCGCAGCTGGCTGGTGCCACCAGCTGGTCTGTGCTGGCACCTTCTGGGCCATTCTTTTCGAAAACGAAAAGGCGAAATTAAAAAAAGAAAGAGGGAAAAGAAGAAGACCAAAAAAGAAAAAAAACAGAAAAAAAAGAGAGAGAAAAAGTGAAAAGAGAGCAAAAGGTAACGCCGTGTAACTGATAGTTTCATTAATAAAAATGACATTGGCCAAGAAGCAAGACTGGGCAGCTGGTGTGTCGCGGGCACGTTTTTATCACCTGGCACCATCGAATTATCGTGTATCGAATTTACTTAAATGAGCCCGTAAAAAGTGCACGTCCGGAGGTGCACTGATTCCTCTGCATATTTCAGCAGAAGAAAGCAAAATGAGCGGCTGGCTATATCAAGACGCTCACGGTTTTATCGTGTATCGAATTTACTTAAATGAGCCCGTAAAAAGTGCACGTCCGGAGGTGCACTGATTCCTCTGCATATTTCAGCAGAAGAAAGCAAAATGAGCGGCTGGCTATATCAAGACGCTCACGGTTTAACCGCGTGCTTTCATTTGTGGTGAAAGGTCGATGAAGAATAAAGTGGGTCCTGTTTGTTCCCTCGGCGCTTCTTGCATCTTTCTTGTTCCCATCAGAAATAACAAGCGATCCGACTGTACAGGGTGGTTTACGAATCGGTCACTACGATATTTGTTATTAGTATGCAGATTTTCGTGCAGCTTTTATATATTTTTACGTAACTAAAGTAGCGCAACTTGAAATCNTTAACAACGTTGCCTCCGTGCATATAGCGAAAATCTAAATCATTTTATCATCGAGTGTTAAAATATACTAAAATACGATATATTTATTAAAATGTATATTAAGATATAGATAATGTGAAGTAGTACTCCATCATTTAGCAACTCTGCCTTCGCGATTAGGCCTTCCATATGGTAAAGAATCTCGAAGAATGAGAGCGCACAGTCCCTCCATCTTGATCAAAAGCCATAGTAAACAAGTCACTTTCTGTACGAAAGGATAGCGATTGCTACCGAGCAAGATTAGTAACCTGATCTGGCGAGATCCGTGTGTGCGACGTGATGTAACAATATGAAGGCACGGAACGGGAATCGGTAATTGTATCTGGCCGATAATCGACCGAACAAATTCATCGAGTCTTGTGCAACTGAAAAGTCCATGTTACGAAAAACTTCTGCACCATTACTGGATATCACGCCGAATTTTCTCCGGTATTTCGGTCGATCTTCTCCGAGCATCGAGGATGGCTGTTCCAATTTTCTTGAAAGCGGTGAAAGGAAATATCTCGACGTTATCTTTTGCTCTTCTTCCAACAGAAAGGGAACAGAAGGGAAAGACAATGTCAAAACTGTTACATTTTCTTCTAAGCATTGGAACAAGGAGGAATAAAACGAACGTGTTAGGTTGGTCAGGAAAAACACGACGACGTGGAGCTTGATTGACTGCCCCGAGTGATTACCTTGGACTATCATAAAATTCCTAGATCTGATATTTATTATATTTTTGCCCAGGATTAATCATCGACTCGAAGAGCAAAATCATCAAATTGAAAGAAACTCGAGCCAATTATCACCTGTCCGAGGAAGATTATACATCGAGCGTCTCTCTTTTACTTTCTTTCAAAATTCGATAGAACACAATCAATATAATATTTGATTGTTATATGACTTAGATTCATTTAATAGATATCGCCAAGTTCCTGTTTATTTTTCTCTGCTATCAAACTCATCCGGATTGTGTAATCAGATATTCCGAGAGCGATTAGTTTACGAGATAAATAATATTCTGAAAGGAATACCACAGTATTCCGAATGTAATGGGCACCTTGAAACAGAAATCCCGCTCTCTACCTTCCAGCTATACGAGATGTTTACAGAATACTTATTCAATTTGTATCAGGCTAGTAAATGACCGCGGCGGCCATTTAAATGCCCTGCGAGTACTCTGCACAACGAAAATTACCGCTTGCTCTTGAAGTAATTGTACTTTGCTATGGTTAGGCTCGGTGCTCCGACATACATAGTGTATATGAATTGTGGGTGAGGATACGACCGTTTACGCTAACGCCGCGATAGACAGATAGATTCCCATGTACCTGACATTTCTTCGATTACAAAAGATTATCGTGTGCTTCGCCTAAGTATCGATTACACGCTAGTCACTCACAATTAACGTCTCTTGCTACGCGATTTTTCCCTTCTTAACGGAACCGTAATCTTGTCTAAATACGAGAACTTTCGCAATCTGTTCTTTCGCGTAGGCTAACTCGCAGAGAGTCGAGACAATCGTGCGAAAAGAATCGATGAAAAACACTTACAGCATCGTCGACGTGAGGCTGAAGCACTATCGGCTGTAACTTGGGCAAATGATAGGGCCTGATGGTCTGCTTCCACGGCGAGGCTGTGACTCTGTTAGCCACCTGTCTTCTCGGTGATTTCCAAACGAAACAGCTTCCACGGCAAGTCAAATCCTCGCCAAGGTCCGACTTCTCGCACGATCCGCCACGTTCCAGCAACTGTAAAGCCGCCACGGTTTTATCCTGACAGGCGCCGACTCGAGGATGAATCACACTCAGACGTCCACCGGGAATCTGCTGATTGGAACAGCCATCACAGGCAGATAAATCCTTCCTTAAAGTATCCTCTTCGTTCGTAGCTTGGAAACGATTCTGGCCCTCCGTCATTCTTGCCTCGAGTGGATCCAGTTGCCTGTTACAAAGGTCGTACAGGCTGCTGGTGAAGCAGTATTCCCGCTGGCAGGAAGTCGTCTCCAACGTGGGGTCGCAGCCAGCGAACGAATTTTCCGCGTGTCCACTCGCTACGCCGCTAATGCTATCGATTCTAGGCATTACGGAGATCGGATGATACCGTCTGACGTCCGTTTGACTTATCCGGTCCTTATCAATACGCCGATCCACGCTGCTGTGCGCCATCTTTTCTTGTGCGGCGCTCGCGAAAGCAGGAACGGGCCAGGTTGTAGAGCAATATCTGCCCGGTCCGTATCTCGGCCCGGTAAAGTTCATCGATTCAGGAAGCGGCCTGATTTCTCTCGCGGTTGCCAAGGACTCGATCGCCGGATAGGGTTCCTCTTTGCTCGCGGCATCTCCATCTTGATTCCTACGTGGATAGTACCAGCGGTCGCAGCACGGATACTGATCGCACTGCAGGTACTTCGGGCTGATCTTCACGTCCTTGATGTCTTCCTGCTTGCAGTCGGGCTGCGTGCAAGTCATCACGACAGGCACCGGCGGAAGCCTGATGTGCAGAGACTCGGCGGCATGCAGGAACGCGTCCAGACGAGGACGAGGAACCGTCGCGCTTCCTGTGTACACGAAGCCGAGGATCGCCGCCAATTCTGGTGCTTCCACTCCGGCCAGGATCACCGTGATCGGCTCGCAATGCGTCGACGTTCTACTATGCGCCAACAATACTTCCTGAAAGCAGAAACCAGATCAGCTGCGTTATTCAAACAGGCACACGATGATATTTATTTATTGGACGAACGTGAAATTTTCCCTGGCCAACTTGTCGGGAACATTTCGCCTGTGACGGCGCGCGTTCTCCAAACCGGCGTATTTAAATTCCGCGCGTGCGNTTTTTTTTTTTTTTTTTTTTTTTTTTTTTTTTTTTTTTTTTTTTTAGAGTTTTTAGAGTTTTTAGAATTCCGCTTTAGTAATTTTGGAATGAATTTGAAGTGGACAGTTATGATCTCACGACGATGAAAGTAGAGTGTTATTCTTTCGTTTCTTTTATTTTTGATCGATTTCATTTGAAAGCGTCTGCTAAGTAATCAGTGCAATTTATGCAATTAATACAATTTACTCTCAATGTTTTCTATATTATACACATTTAAACACAAGATAAAAATAACAATTAAGATAGATTTTTGTTCCTTTCAATGAGCTTCATATTTTTACTATGATAACACACGAATTGTTTGAAACCGAAATTAATCAAAATTCCAATCTCTGTCTGGATTAAAGGTGAGGAGAAGATTATAGTTAAAATCGAGACATTTTAATGCCTTGATCATTGTTCGATAAAACAAAAATTTGTTTGAAAACGAAGTTAAGAAGTTTAAGAAGGAGAAATTCTATTGGATTAACTCGATGAAAACTTGCCCACTCAAAATTAAAATCGATCCCAGTTGTTACTGAAAATATTTTCTCATCTCTGCGAAAATTGTCCTCGAAGCCTTCTAACGAAGCGAATGTTTTTCTTGAAACGACAGCGAGATGACTATCGATATTCTGCTTCAATGGGATTAAAACGTGGCTTCTTCCAATGCTACCGGACACATAAGTGGAATCGACGCAAGTTCTCTAAATGGTTCGCCTGGCTCGCAATCTGCGTGCAATGCAAAACGTTCCAACGACGCGAACGTTATCTGGGATCATAAATCTTGAGGATAGAAGAGCGCAGAACGATCGTGTTAGCAGAGATTCCGAATTAGCAGAGAGCATGCTGATGGTAGGCCAGCTGAATAAGAAACCTACTCGAACTACCGACCATGTGTGTGACTATAGTTTGCAACGTTTCGTGAAGAAACAATATTCGCATTTTGCATAAATTATCCTTGGATCAGAAGTAATTGAATATTGAAAATTAATCACATTGAAACAGTATATAAACAGAAAACAGTAGCGTAGGAAAAAAATGTTCAAAAAGTATCTTGACTATAAGTATAGTGAACAAATTACCTACACGTGATTTAATAAAAGCATGTGCAATTTACAAGAATCTTTTCAACGCTTTTATAGCTAGTGATCTAAAATTATTGAACATAATTTCAAATAATTAGCGCTCGTCGATTTTCCCTTAGCTCGAAGACATTATTCTCTTTCAAGTATGCAAAGTATATGTAAATACTCGGGAAAAAATGCTCAATATACTTCATGTAGTTCATTTACTAATTTGGATAATCCTTGACTGCAAAGAGATTAATCCTGTTAAATATAGAGCATGTTACAGTTTTAAAAACAAACAAATTTTCGCCTAATTTGCCAAAGAGAAACATTTCTCTCTTCGATTATTCGTGAGAATGGTTCAATTATTTTTAAGACAAAACAGCTTGCAGTATCCAAATGGAGACGATATATTTTCTGTAAAACAAATAATTTCTTTTTCATTTTCTAGATAAAATGTTTCGCGACATAGGGCATGTTTCCTGTACGATATGTGCAGATATATCGATATATGAAATATCATTCCCATTGAATTCACAAAGATCAACGATTAATTGATTAAACTAAATACAAGTTCACATTTGTATACTCGACTCGCGTGCATTAAATGATCGATTAAATGTTAAAAAAAGAGAACAGGACGAAGTAAGAAATTTTGATTGATTTTCTAATAATTCTCGTATCAAATATACAATACAATATGTATAAAAAGGATATATTACGTGTAATCATATTTGCATCTATCTACAACCGGTAATGATATATAAACGAAACTGGATCGTGAGAGATAATTTATTATAGTAAATACGAAGGGGTTGAATATAAATATAGCTTTAGAAATTGGGAGATTATTGCAACGATCTGTGATAAGAAGAAAAATCAACTGGAACTTTCCAGAGCGTTTAACACTCGTTCTTCACGGTCGAACAGTTTTCAAAAAATAAATCGGCAGATATCAACGACGTTCTTTGCACGTAACCAGCAGACGCGTAATTATTAGACTAATTTCCCATCGAGATAGAGCCGCGAACGGTAGGACGACGTAAGTAATGGCGATCGTTAAAGAAACCGCGGCGAAATTTTCTTTGATGCGAAAGGCTATCGATCGATTTCGTACTCCGTGTAATTCCGCAATTTTCAAATAGATTAAAATTATCTAACCCTGTATGTAATCCTGTTCTTTTTTTTTCTTTTTCTTTTCTTTTCATCATCACTCGATCTTCTCAATATGATTCTTCTTCTATCTAGATAAACTAGCAGTGCAACACCTCAACGAATACTCCGAAAATAATTGTTGCATTAATCTGCATATCACAATTGGAACGATGTGGATAGGATTATATGTGTCACAAATTTTTTTTAAAAATTTTTCCAATGAGAGGGAACACGCGATGAAATTTTATTTCATAAAAAAAAAAAAAAATCTAACAAAAATGTAACAAAATAATTCCAAGGTTTTATACAAGAGTAAACTGTATATAAATATAGTAAAAACAGATGTTACTCGCCTTAAATGTAGACTCATTCGATTTGATCCATGTAACTTCGTTGCATTTCCGACATTTTACGGGGCTCGGACAATCAGATAAGCTAATTAAAGCTGGATATCAATAAATTCACGAGTGCAGATTTTTCACGCATTTCACGCTGCTCCATTTTAAATTAGCTACGATGCACTTTTTCACCCGTCGCTGTCCGTTCACTATGGAAGATACATGGCGTTTATGTAAGTGCAACGGTTGAGAACTTGTCACGTTCTCCACCGTTCAAATACTTTCTTTCGCGTGAGCCTAATGTTTAATTAGATGCATAGTCATAAATCTTATCGAGTGCGTTATCTAAATTGTAACAATGTTCCGAGTATAATGCACAGAGATATACTTTCGAGATCGGTGTATCAAAGAATTATTATCAAGAAGAATTAAATTTACTGCTTGGTGAAAAAAATTACATTTACTGCGTTAAGAAAAAGATTGAACATATATATGAATCTTGAATCCTGTTATTGTATTGTAATTTGTGTTATTGGATTTTAATTTTTCTGGTACTACTAGTCAAGTTGCAGAGTTTTATTTTCAAAAAGATACAGCTCAAATTCAAATATAAATATATCTGATTTTTTACGATTGATTAACTTTTAGCTTAACTAGATAATTGATATTTTTTTGTTTTCTCATCCAAAATTCTATTTTTCGCAAAAAATCAAATTTACAATTTGTTAAATGCATGTGTACTGGGCTGACTCTTGATTAAAATTGTCCAAACTCTATTCGAATAAAAAAAATTAGATTTGCATATAGGATAATCTTCTGTAAATTACTTGCTTTTTAAGCAAATTAAATAATGTTCTTGTTATCTTACCAAGTATACTTACAAATTAAATGCTAACCTGTTTTTTTACATTTTCAGATTGAAATTGAGTTAACAGTAGTATGATTCTGCAATTTCTGAAAATTGTTTTAGTATACACGAATTGCAAGTATTCCGTCAAAGGTCCATATAATAGAAAAAAAAGTTCTTTATTTGAGGCCAGCATTCAATTTTCAAGGTCAGTTTGTGAAAATGAAACTCAGAACAAAATTTTATTAGTCTTGAATTTTATCTTATTTTGAGTCGTATAATCTTCCTGAATTCATGTGTATTTGACGAATTTGGAGAAAATTTTTTAATTACGAATATTTCATTTAAAAGATGAAAACACATTACTACATATACTCGTAAAAATTTTGAAATTTATAATAAAGTCTTGTATATTTTATTATAAATATTTTATAATAAATATACATATTTTAATAATAAATATACATATTTTAATAATAAATATACATAATATTTTATAATAAATTCACATATTTTATAATAAATATGTATATTTTAGACAGCACTACGATAGAAGTATAATAAAAAATAATAGCATCTTTTATTGAACGAAATAATTGAGATGTTCTGATAGAAATTCACGAAACATTAAAGCCTAATGAACTTTGAAGTGTAAAGATAATTCATGAGTGTTTAGATTGTAGATTCGTAATAAATATTTCTAATTCCAAAAACATGATAGCTCAAGATACTGACTATATAAATAGCAGATTCTACGAGGATACAAATAAAAATTACAGTCGAAATCAATTTCTAGCCTGACGACGAATTAAAACCAATGTGATATCATAATCTCGTAGATTCATCTTAATAATTGTCGAGTTAGCCAGTATGAAAGTTATACTTGCACGACGCCGTGAGATGTAGTTTCTAGATCATTTTATTGTCTGCTCTTAGTCTTAAGTGGCATTCTCTGATAAATGATTGTACTGAAATAGCGGTTGTAGATACATTAGCAGGCAAAAAAATATAATAACCCACTTGGAAAGAAAGAAGAAATGAAATATCCGAATCAAGGACGTGTTGGTTCTTACAGCTGAAAATTAGTCATTAATAATTTTGCATAAACATCATGCAAGAACTAGGATATTTCCATACTTCTTTCCCCCCTTCCCTCCCCCCCCCCATATCTAATACGGACGTTAAAATTATTTTATTTTCACTTTATTATTTAATCGGCGATTTGCGAATGTTCCGCAACAGATGTTTATTCCTTTTAGAAAGTGTCTCGTCGATGAAAAACAAAGCAAACAGTTGCCTGCACGCAAGCAGATACTTAGAAATACAGGCTTATCTTTTAGGGAGCGGTAATTTAGATGGCGCAGATCGATCACTGTATATAACATTCGATATTTCGTGCAAAAATTTTACGATCGCCTTTACTCGCCGTCTTATCAAACGGTAGACGATGATTTGTAAAATCAAAATACACACGTGCTTCTAACATTACACCGCGAATGCCTGGTTTTATACAATTTGTACCGTTAAACTAAACGACACTTCGCGCAGGTATCATTAATTGCACGTGACGTTGAACGATCGCCTAACTAGCGGCTACTTGAATTTTAATTTCCAAACTTCCGGCCTAAAACGAAGGTACGCCCATCGTGTCAACATTCCC
>NIPQ01090104.1:0-39168 GCA_002806875.1 Lepidotrigona ventralis hoosana
TCTTCAAGACAGTGCGGTTCAGCTCTCGAGCTTCACCGGAGAGCGCATTTCAACAGTCTAATTCATCTCTCGATCTAATATTATTACCGAAGTCCACTACAATAAAACGAGTATACATACACCTCGTCTCGTTAACCGCGCGCAAACAATGACAATGATGTATTGGTGCAATATAGATGAAGAAATATACGAAGATAATCTATGGCAGTGAGGGTAGTTCTGGTGAGAACCAAACATTGAGTGGACAAAAAATGACCGAAAAAGTATAAATGAAGTTGGACTATTTATTGGAGATGACTTTATATGATCGTAACGGAATCTAATAGGTATTATGCTCGGATGCACCGCAGATAAACGTCAAAAAAAAAGAAGAGAAGTGGACCAATACAGTATCGGAAATAAAAGAATTTCTAGAATTAAATATTTCGATGGATCAAGTGGAAAAAAACGACAATATACGATTATTGGTCAACGTGTCTGTCAATTGCAACGCCTTTCTTTCCGGAAATAATGATACGAAATAAATTCTTACAAATTTTCCGATTTTTGTATTTTTCCAATAATACAGAAATACCGTCAAATCCAAACAGATTATGTAAAATTGAATAACGTAATAAATTATTTTTTAAATAAGTTCAATACTGTGTACAATCCTGAACAGGAACTTTCTTTGGACGAAACCATACCTTATCGTCAAACTCTGTCCTTTCGTCTTTATAATCCGAATAAAATTACAAAGTACGAAACTATATATTAGTTAGAATGATGTGTGAGGAAAATAGTTGGTATATTTGCAACTTCCAGCTGTATTGTATATAAAGTGACAAGTTAAAACATACCATTTCATTTAAATAAAAACGAAAACTTATGGCACCATGTCTACATGGATAACTATTATAATAATATTACGTGAATATTACATGGATAACTATTATAACAATACTATAAGCTGAAAACTTATTGAAAAAAAATTATATTTTGATTTTTATCCTCAAATCCTAATCCTGACTCGACGCATTGTGTGACGTTAGGGTTGTTCTTTTTCAAAGCAAGTGTCCGTGCTCCCTCAAAAGTAACTCACGGCCTAAATATGTAACATAATTACATTCGTAGATAAATTTGAACGAAATCTAAACGGCAAGTAACCCACAAAGTAAAAATTGTTTTATAAATATCTCGCAAACTAAAATTAGGAATTATATGTTTAAATAAAAAAAAAAATTGTTCAAAATGTCGATTCCTATATATTTAAAAATCAGCGAAATCGATAAGACGAACCCCTATCTATATAATTACATTCTAAATAATTATGCTTTTTTGTTGCTTTTACTTTATCGATAATAAAATTTGAGTAAAAGTAATTTTTAAAAAAATGAATTAAAATTGAATAAAATAATTGTTTATAATTCTCAAAATAAAAAGCAATAATAATTTATGTGATAATATATATTATTTTCGNTACTTTATCGATAATAAAATTTGAGTAAAAGTAATTTTTAAAAAAATGAATTAAAATTGAATAAAATAATTGTTTATAATTCTCAAAATAAAAAGCAATAATAATTTATGTGATAATATATATTATTTTTGTAAAACTATATTTTTGATGAAGAACTATTTGATAAAATAATAATAGCTCATATGCATTTAAACTAAATATACTAAAGAATAGTTTCAGAATATACTTATAGTTTTCTTATTAACGACTTTCTTTTAAGAATTAATGAATGAAAATTTTTTTATTGCTTTTTAAGCTATTGAGTTTGTCACTTTCAACGATTGAGTTAAATATAATTCCTATACTTGCCATGACAATTCTTAAACAGCGTAAGAAAGACTCTGATTTTTAAAGCTTCTACGCTCTTTAAGATTTTTTCCAAATTCACATTTTAAATCTTGAATCACAACATTCTATTTAATGTCATATTTAGCCTATACTTATACTTACTAAGTGTTGAATTCTAAATTTTGACTCTCTTGATGGAATTCAAAAATCTGAATTTTCACTGTCTTTGACTGATTGTTCGTAACTGACCCTATTGAATGACACTATGGAACTAACTGACTCTCTCCTTTATCCGGCTTCTTTTACCCCTTCTAAAGGAAGAATTCTATAGCGAGGGATATGCCAAGACTAATCAGGAAGTATGGGGAAAGGTTTGCAAATTTTCTCATCGTCACCCAAGAGTGGGGCATTTCTAGGAAGGATCATCTTAAGAAAATTAACCCACTGCATACACCCCTTTGAGTACGCTGTTGTTATGACACGATGACCCCTATAGTGCGGAATATTTCGTCGTAACTTAAAATTGGCCCAGATGTATTAGGCGTCTTGTCTGGAACTAATTTGAAATGGTCAAAGAATTGATTTGCCACACTAAGTTAGGGAACATCCATGCCATAAGTGTTGCATACCCTTGGTCTTAACACTTATTGCTAGTAATGTGAATTTTGCATTTCATTTTTTGAATTTATGAATCATCAAAACTAAGATTTCATATTTCGAATAATCTTTTGTCATAACACACATCAAATTTCATTACCACTAATGTTATTCGAAAAATTATCCAGGAAAAGAATCATTATATTTGTATATAAAAATTGCTTAGTTTTATATTTTCTTTTCTCTGCATACAGATACGTTTTATTATGGTACATACATAATTAGGCACATAGTGTATTTTCACATAGTTTGAACAGTAATTCTCAGTTTCCATCTATTGTGATGTTATATAAACTTGTTTTAGAATACATTTTTCACATTGCTAAACGTTTAAAAGCTTGAAACAATTATATTCTACTTTTGTGTTATTATACAGAGGGCATAAATTTAAATAATAGAAATTTGAATAATAGAAATTAAATCTACATAAAATTATTTGACTTTTTTACTTTTAATTTTATTACAAAATTATACATGAAGTAATATAATCTAATAAAATTTTTATTTAAATTCATTTAAAGAATATAAATTATGTCCATGGACAAATTAATATAAAGAATCTTTGATTTTCGTAAGTAATTAAAATTCCCTAATTAGTTCTATTTTCAAGTACATGTCATGCACAAAGTGACAAAAGAGAATAAGAAAATGATTTCTTAGTTTTAAATCTGTACATGTGTTTTTTATACATGTAGTGTAATTATATTAATAGAAATAAAATATGTATAAATAGAAATTCTTTTTTTATTATAACTAAGTATTCCATCTCTATATTTTTTATCCACACGTTTATCATATACAATTCATAAACAATTATGTAAAGTGAAGTTACCCAAAGATAATTAAAGGGAGGAAAATATTTAAAAAAGATAAAAATATTTTATACCATTGAATACACAACGAGTACTGCATTAACTAATTTTATGAAACAATAATATTATTTTTTAAATGTTATTTGTTTTGTAATTCTATTGACATATTTCTTATAATATAGAAAACATAATGTAAAATAAATTAATATTTATGCTTATGTCTATATTTACGAGATGATGGAGAAGGAGGACTATTAGCTCTGTGTTTTGAAGTACGTGGTGGAGGTGGTGGTGATAACGACGGTGATCTACCCCTTCTTTTTCTGTCATTTCGTTCGCTAGTGGGCGATCTACGAGATACTCTGGATGAAAAAGAAGGTGAAGGTGTTCGCCGAATACGTGGTGGAGATGGTGTCACTGGTACTCTCTTTTTATATGGGGATCGTGATCTACGTTTACCACGTGGTGATCTACTGCGTGATCTGAAATTTAATAAATAAATATTTTATAACAATACTGTAATTTTTAAATTTGGGGTGGATCAACATTGCATAGTTGAATCTATTAACTGCTTTTACATTTTTACATATAGAATAGTTTTTAAATTAACCGTTTCAAAATTTGTTAACTTAAATGTCAGTATTTAATGTTAGTAAATCAGGAATATATTGATATTAAAAGTAAAAACCTAAGAAATTTTTTTTCATTATTAGGGTCATTTTGCGTTGTTTTAAATAACGATATTTCTTTATCTTTGAAAGTATTTGTAATTATTTAATGCAACTCACATGTAACTAGTAATAACAATGTTAGTCACATGTAACTTATATATAACGATTAAACGACCTTATATTTAATTATTTCTTAAAACGATTATTTTTATTTATATACGTATTTTTATGCTTATTACGGACATAATTTACAAACTGTACTTTGAATACATTACTTTATTTTAAGATTAAATGGTAAAAACATAACAAAATATAGTTAAATTCATCGTGCAATTTAAGATATTAAGTATTATTTATATGAAAAATACAAAATATTATCAATTTGTTTATGACAGAATTACAGAATTAATATTCTTAAAGTCTTTTTTATATCAAAATAATTTTGATTTAGTATCAATGAACTTTTATTTGAATTATTTTTCCTAGTATATATATATTTTTCCTAGTATATATATATTTTTCCTATAGTTAAATTTAACTATTTTTTGAATTATTTTTCCTAGTATATATATATTTTTCCTATAGTTAAATTTAACTATTTTTATATATCTTTTCATATTATCAGTGGAAAAATGCAGTTTGTAAAAATATTTACCTATATCTATTACTTTTAGACGATGGACTTATTGAATTTCGTCTTCGATCTCTATAATGACTTGGAGATTCTGGAGTTGTGCTTCGCTTTTTTTCTCTTCGTCGTTCGTCATCACGTTCTTCACTTTTTACATCTTTCATTTCCCTTTCACTCTGTAATAAAAATTTTGATCACTGTATAATAAAAATTCTATAATAAAAAATATTTTATAATACAATTTTATTATAATTTAAAACAATGTATTCAAAAAATTTTACCTTCCTTATAAGTTTTTTTCTATAATGTTCTACCTGCCCTTGAATTGTCATGCCAGATTTTAGCGTTCTTCTGCCACTTTCCAATTCATCTTGATATTGCATTATTTTAACTTCAATTTCGCGCAATCGACTTCTTCTTTCTTCATTATAATCTCTACCACTATCAAATTAAATAACATTGTAATTAATAATTCTAGATTCTATCTTTATTAAAATATCAAATTATTATTTAAAATATTACAAATCATAATTTAGAATGTATTTTTCTACTATTGTATAATGGAAAATAATAAATAATAATAAGCATATAAATATATAACATTTGTGTATTACCTGGAATCCATACTAGTATCTTGAGAATTCGAATCATCATTTTGGCCTAATTCTTCCCATTTACTAGTTGTCATAGCTTGCGCTTCAACCTAATATAACAAAATAAATTATTTTTAAAAATAAAGAAAAATATGAAACAGTACTATAAAAGAGATCGTGATCTATTTTCCTTAACAACAATTAATCAAAATTCTTCTTCCTTGATTTTTTACAATTTCTTTACTGTCATTATGTAGATCGCTACAATTTGAACCTAGTACGAGTCAAAGGGCATTTTATTTAATACAATTTCCTCTTGTAAATCAATTATTTCAACCTGATCAGGATCAACAGTTTCCCAACGAGATGGTACAAAACCCGCAGGAATTGATGGTTTTTTATCATCTTCTTTATTTTGTACGTTTGAAGAATCATCTTCATCCATAGGAACACCATCTATATCTTCATCCACTGAAAACGTATTACTAATAATAAATATACTTTCACAATGTTCACAAAAAAGTGAGAAATGTTTATAAAATGTAACTCTAGATATTAAGACAATGAAGAAATTCATGTACAAAAATATCATTTAATATTTAATTTATTATTTTATATTTAATATTTTATTTCTCAAGTTACAAATAATCTAATTTTACGATACAGGTACATTGACAGTTGCATAGATCAATAAATCAACTAATAAACTTTTGATAATTATTCGTGACAAAGGCGATCTTATCGATTTCAATGATCTTAAAATATGTAAAACAATTGTTTTCTTATGCATGTTACCACCATTTGATCTTTTGAGATATTTATAAAAAAATATTTTATACTTCTTAAAGGGTAAAAAGGGTAAACTTCACCAATTTCAATGATTTTTTAATTTATAATGTTATATTCAAGAATGTACACTTCAGCAAGTGACATTACGGTCCAAAAATTCCTTTGTGAATTATTTCAATATGATGACATGTTAATTAAAAAATAATCGACATTTTTTTAAATAGATTGGTATTGATTTGGAATAGATAAATTATCGATCCTCAACATTTTCCTTTTTTTTTTATAATTTACAAATAAATGATTCTTAATGAATAAGTTCTCTATACTCTTTAATGGTAATTATAAGTTGACTTTCTCTGTCTTATCTATTAAACATGAAATGTACTTTTATCATAAGACTGCGATATATTATTAAGAATTACTATAAATACTTGAATATCTGCAATAATTACGAAAAGTTACAAAGTGATTCATGGCACGATAAATTGCAGTAAATGTATATTATATAATAATAATAAAGATGGATATCATGACGAGAATAAACTCATTTCATTATTAGTTGTGTTAGCACATCACTTCCTGCGACGAAAGTGACACAACTCAAAAAAAGTGATTTTCAAATTACCTCTATAAAAACATCGCACAGATAATCCTTCATCAGTTATAAAAACGTTATAAATTAATCCCTAAACCCTTGATCCCTATAATTTTGTCCATGAAAAGGAATTACATTGCTCTTTCTGATTTATGACATTGTACTATATTCTATAAATACCTCTCATTATGAATTTTTTGTCTTAATTATTATTGTGAATAAATGTATTCTATTAATAAAGTAAGAAATGTATTAAATGTATACTTTTTTTGCATTAATTTTTTAATTAGTAAATTGTAATTAAATTTAATTAGTAAATTGTAATTAAATTTAATTAGTAAATTGTAATTAAATTTAATTAGTAAATTGTAATTAAATTTAATTAATAAATTGTAATTAAATTTAATTAATAAATTTTAATTAAAATTGCATTATTTTTTTAATTAATAAAATAATCTAATTTGCAAAATCAGATTTTCACTTTTCTTGAAAAACATACTTTCCTAAAAAACATTCTCGTGTCACTTTTATCATAAGACTGCGATATATTATTAAGAATTATTATGAATACTTGCATGTCTGCAATAATTACGAAAAGTGCAATAATTATAAAGTGATTCATGGCACGATGAATTGCAACAAATGCAATAAACATATCCAATGTAAGTTTAAAGAAATATAATTTAAAATTAATTCCAATTATTTTAAATCTAATCTAAATCCCAAAAAGCTACATACCATTAAATATAGCGTTAAAATACTTTAAAAATTAAAGCCAAACGGTGATAACATGTATAGAAAGAAGTTGTCCAGATTATCTTGACAACATATTTCAAGATCATTGAAATCGGTGAGATCGGCCCGATTCTGAATAATTGCCAAACTTTTTTCTTTATTTCACTCATTCTTCATGTTTTTCATTAAAATCAAATATTCTTACTAGGTACGCCATCAATATCGTCATAGTTAGATGTGGCTTGTGGTGTTAAACCATGCTTCATAGCACCCTTCAAAAGAGCTGCACCGTCCAATGGTACTCCATCCAAATCTTCTGCACCCTCTCCATCTACATCTGATAATGGTGCTCCATCAATATCTTCATCATTTTCTGGTTCTGGTTCATCTATCTATAAAAATAAAATTACTTTTATTTTCTACCGTCACATTTCCTTTTTACGATGTAGAGCATTAAATTTACTAAAACAAGGCCAAGAAAGGTGTTTTGTAATTTAACAAGAAAATCTCGTGGATAAACTGCCCAATCTTCCCATGCTCTAAACATTCTCATTACACGAACTTTAAATCCTTCTGCTTTTAATCTACTATCAAATTGTTTGTAAGCTTGATGAACTTCGTTAAATATATCCAAAAGTCGAGTTTCAAATCTGCATTAAAAGTACATTCATTAATGTAAATTGCATCAATAGTTACATTATAAAAGGCATAAATACATTTAATAAATTACTATTTCTTAAATTTCCCATATTTTATAAGATAAAATAACTTACGCCTTTCGATAAATAGTAGCATTATTTACTTTTACACCACAGTTATGTAATATGTCAGATATAAGATATAATCTTGCAATTTTCTTATTGACAGGAGTTTGTAATATGGACAATGATTCCGAAATACAGTCGCAAATTTCTTCTGCTGCTTCAGCATGTTCTATACAAAATACCATTGCTTCTGCAACTTTTATCCTTTCAGGTGATATATTTCGTAATAAATCTTCTAATCGATCTCGTTGGCTATAAATATAAATATAAATATAAAAATAAAAAATACTAAATTAATTTTAAAAATCAGTAAGTAAAATTATTAAAATATTGCAATACTTTTTTGTAATACCTGTTTGATAGACTGCCTCTTCTAGGTTCTTGTCTTTCTTCCATTTCAATCAATTCATCTGGCATTCCCTGTGTCCATGGATTGATAGGAGGTGGTCTCCACACACTTCCACCTTTAAACATCCTGAAGTCTTCAGTATGCCATTCCTTTTGTCCATCTCCTTGTAATATGGAATATAATTTCCATCGATAATAAATATGTGCTGGAGAATAATTTTCAAATAAAAATCTAAAATTAAAATATTATTAATTTAAATATAAAATAATAAAATATTAACATTTCTTAATATTTCATAATGAAATTATACAAACCTAAACATTGGATTATTTAATTCTCGATTCATGATCATTGCTTCA
The DNA here is from genome assembly GCA_002806875.1 of Lepidotrigona ventralis hoosana. Classification (NCBI taxonomy): domain Eukaryota; kingdom Metazoa; phylum Arthropoda; class Insecta; order Hymenoptera; family Apidae; genus Lepidotrigona; species Lepidotrigona ventralis. Next base: position 8,742 of record NIPQ01090104.1, read on the forward strand.
AACATAGGTCCTTCACGAATTACAAATTCTACCATTCTATGTATTAACATAACTAAATTCCTATAACATAAAAGTTTATTTTTAACATCTATAAACAATGTAATATAATATATTCATTTTTAATTAGTGGAAATAAAAATACCTTTCTGTAGGAATAACCACTTTGACAACTGCATTTTGTAAAACCTATGACAATTCCCATTACAGTGCAACATTTGCAACATTAATTGAATGTTCAGTCCAAATTGTTCCACCCCAAGTATAATTATCATCAATTCAGTATGATGTAATTTGTAACAGATAAATTAGAGCAATCTTTAAATTATTTGTATATTATACAAAATATTATGTATATAATAAATAACATATTTTTATATTTATCATACATTAAATTTGTAGAAATTAAGAAAGATCATTGCTTAAAATTGATAATTAGACTGCAGATTTTTATACAGTTAAAACGTATGCAAATAATATACTAAATATATATACAAATATTACATAAGTACTATATATAGATTTATGAAGTATTAGTTATTGTATTTTTTTTTCACAACTTGTATTACAATATATATTAATCGTTTTTTCGAGATTTTCTACTGAAGAACGGTATTATTTATGTACTAAAATTTATTTGTAAGTTGAAAACAATCTTTATTGCAATATGTAATTGAAATGTATTTTTTACATCATGACTATCTTGATTTTTTGTTTTTTTAATTTTCAACCAAAATTTTTTATATCATTAAATTTTTAAGTTTTTTTCAAAAATATTACGGAACAAACATAAAATATATTGTTTATGTTTGTTACATTATTATTGATTATTTTCGTTAATAGATTTTTTCTAATTTTGTATTAATGGGGAAAATATATACAGAGTGGGCCAAAAGTTTCTCCCTATTTTTTTAAATAAAACATAAAAATAAGAAAAAAGTAATTTTATTAATTTTAAATTAAATTTAAATTCAAACATGATTTTTTCATTATGTTTCAAAAAAAATTATGTTATAAAAAAAATTTGTATATAATAGAAAAATTACCATTTATTTTAGTACAAAGTGATTTTTGGCCCTGTATATATTGATTTAATCTTTTCTTCTTGAGAACTTTTCTTATAATTGGTTTTTATTTATTTTCTTATGATCGATGCTGCATCTTTTCTATCAAACAACTTTATTACATATTTTAAAAATTTAGATTTGTATTCTTTTAAAGAAAATTTTGTCACATTATATTATTTATATGCATTGCATTTTACAGTTATTGCTTGATTCAAGTCATTACAAAATTGGTTTTTACTTGACATTTAATTACTTGTATTTGCTTTTAAATTTTTATGCTAGAAAATTTTGTCACATTATATTATTTATATGCATTGCATTTTACAGTTATTGCTTGATTCAAGTCATTACAAAATTGGTTTTTACTTGACATTTAATTACTTGTATTTGCTTTTAAATTTTTATGCTACTGCATTTCTCTTCTACAAATATCAATATTTGTCTGTTAAGTTTGACAATTGCAATATCTTCTTTAATGAAATTTGTATCTGCTATTTCATTTATTATATTTATTATAATTTGTTTAGAACTGTTCATTTCAAGCATTGCATACAGTAATAAAAATAGCAAATATTTTGAAAACAATGGAATTGAACTAATATATCAATACATTTATGATGTTGATTTATAATAATAAATCGATGTTATCGTCAAGATTTTTTAAAATATCGTTTCTTTTAAATTCGAATTATACTGAATGGGTTTTCTTTGATCTATAAACTAATTTATAAGTTGTTAAAATGAGAAAACAGAAGTGTGTAAAATATGTAGAAAATATATAANTAATAAAAATAGCAAATATTTTGAAAACAATGGAATTGAACTAATATATCAATACATTTATGATGTTGATTTATAATAATAAATCGATGTTATCGTCAAGATTTTTTAAAATATCGTTTCTTTTAAATTCGAATTATACTGAATGGGTTTTCTTTGATCTATAAACTAATTTATAAGTTGTTAAAATGAGAAAACAGAAGTGTGTAAAATATGTAGAAAATATATAATACCTATATAAAATATATAGAAAATATATAACATATTCATTTATATGTCTTTTGTATAAAATATACAAAACGTGTGAAATATGATACAAAAATATGTATTTGCATAAATATCCGGAGTCTATAGGTAATATTTAATTAATAAAAACGAATTGACAAATTTGTTTTTAAAATTTAAAAATTAATTTAAATTTATATTAAAGCATAAGTTACGAAGACGGACTGTTAAGCAATGAATCATTTTGTTTGAAAATGAAATATCAATGACTTTTATGCTATCACAATGAAAATTGTTTTAGTAGATCAATTAATTATTTTTGATAAAAATAAAATATTACAAAATCTAAATAGAATTAGTTAGTATCAACGAATATAATGTATTTAACTGCTACATTTTTATATATTTACAAATCTTCAAAAATATTAAATAGCAGATACATAAATTTCAATTTACTATTTTCACAGAAATGAAAAAAACAAATAAATTTTGCTATTATATTTTCAGATTATAATAGAAAGATTAATAAAGATTTATTATTTAATGTTAATTAAACAAAATTTAATGTTTTAATACCTTAATACTTAATATATCTGCAATATTTAAAACTTAAAATAACTGTAGTTATAATTGTAATAAATAAAAAAAAAAAAAGTAAGTAAAATAAAGCATTTTAAAATAAAAAATAAATAAATTGTTTTTTAAACATGTGAAATGACAATAATCAATTTTTTAAATGACCTTTAATTAAGATTTTTAAATAAGATTTATTATTTTATTAATTATACTTTCTAAAATATTTTTCTTTATTAAAATATCAATATTATCTTTTAAATAAATATGTTAATTTTGTATTTTTTTGAGGATATATTAAAAATTTTTGATAATCAAGTATATATTTTTATTAGATGAAATAATGATTCATTGTTTACTCTGAATGTTAGATTATGTTATATTATCCAAAATGAATAATAATTTCCATTTAATTAATGTGCCATTATTGTAGTTAATACAAATACTTATTTCCTTATTATAGATATATAATATTTCATATATCATAAGATAGTTTTACATGAAAAAAAGGTATATAACACAAAACTTTTTGTTCAAGGTTTAATTCTTAAGAAATTTGAAAATTTATATATCTATGTAGTTATGCTAAAATATATAGTACTTATAGTTGAAATGTCTTTAAGAAATAAAATATATCTGACAGTAGATACTCTGATAAAATTTGTACATCAAAGGAATCAAATGTATTCTTCAAATATTTCAATTATCAGAACATCAATTTATATGAATACATATTCAATAACTATCAATTCACTATCAATTCAAAAATAACTATCAATTCACTAACTATCAATAACTATCAATTCACTAACAATTTATATGAATACATATTCAATACTGTAACAATACAATAGTCTAAAAAAAATATTTTATCTTATAATTAGACTGCAGATTTTTTTGTATTTATAAAAAATTTTAAGGTAGATACAAAAAAAAATATGTAAAATATCCAAATTATACTTTCTAAAATATTTAATATCTAATATTTTACTTCCAAGATCCTATTTTTTAAATTATATTTTCAAAAATATAAATTTACATAAAAATCCATTGTCTATAACCATACTGTTATATTATATATTGCAAATTATATTATATTGTATAATACAAATTATGTTAATATATTTAATTATGAATATATATATGCTTTTATTTATAAAAAGTTAATGTTTTGAATCTTAATGTATTTATATTTTATACTAGATTTCAAATCTCAATATTTCAATACTATATATTTCTAAATTATAGATTTAATATGATGAACTGTATCATTGTCATATTTGAATCATTAAGATATCAAATATTAATTGAATAACATAGTTTAATATTCAGAATAAACAATGAGCCATCATTTCACCATATAAAATATGTTATAATAAAGATATATATACTATATACAATTTTTTCACATATTTACTAAACTTGAAAAGCTTGATTTGTTTTTTTCAAAACAAATTTTGAATGAAGAAATTTGATTTTACATTTTTGTTTTCTTTTTTCATAACTTAAATATATAAATTATTTCATGCTTGATTCTATAAAAGATATATATTTCATCTTTAAAAAAAATTTTATATTAGTAGAAACAAATTACCTTTTCAAAATTTTCTTTTTCCTGAGGATCTGCTGTTTGAAGATTACGATTACGAGGTGGTATCTATGACCAAATTTATAAAATTGCTCAGGTTTATATCAACTTTTTGTTATAAATAATTATAATTTACTAATACATTATTGGCCAGTTATATAACACTAATAATGATTAAAAATTCCACCAATATGTCATGTAAATTATAATTTAACAGTTTTAGTCAATAATGCGTTAATATATGCCAATTTTGTTTATTTTATATACCTTATGTCTATCACGACGATGTGGTTGAGCATTAAATGGAAGACCAGATGGAGGTGGTGGCTGTGTAATTTCCATTAAAGCAGGTGGAATATAAATAGGATATGGTGGAATCGGTACACTTTTTCCCCAGCCTAATTTCATTTCATACTGCATTATATCACGACCTAATTCACATTATAATAAAATATTTTTATAATTGCATCATAAATATAGGTAATAATAAATAAATTTATAAATATTTATAAACATTAATTTCTCTAATGAAAAAACGTTTTTTATAAATTTAAAATAAAATGAATGTTTTCTTACCATTAAGATTTTTTAAAGCTCGTTCCCCATCTTTACGGCTCATAAATGCAACAAAACCGCAATTTCTTTGTCTGGCTTTTTCTTCATCACTACGTGGCCACATAATTTTAATACTAGCCAATGGTCCATATTTACCAAATATTTCCATTAATTGTTGTTCTGTAATCTATTATTATATATAAAAATATAATATTATGTTTATTAATAATTTTTAAACAGAACAAAATGTAAAATTATAATTCCAAATATTTAAGTCTAATTTTTTTAATGATAATTAGATAATAAATTAAATTAAATACAATCTTTTATAACAAAAATCGTAAAGCTTATGAAATATTATTTTAATGAGATAAATATGATTTTCTATAATATATATTATAGATATATTATAAACTAATATATATTATAGATATATTATAAATTAATATTTAAATTTGATTTGTACCTTTGGATTTAAATTTCCCAAGTATAAGTTTGTTGTATTAGGATCGCCATTATCAAAGGATCCATCTATAAAATATTTTTATATTTTTATACAATTTTTTTTATATTTTTAATACAATTTTATTATTGAAAAACAAATATATTTGAAGTTAAATAGACGATCTAGAAATGGGTACTGTTTACCCTCATAAATCAGGGCTAGGAGACGTGGATCATCAATAAGGTTATGTAGATTATTTTTTCGTGAATCAGGGTATGAGGATGTGCAACCTAATATATTTTAACAAATTTAAATTGTTAATATAAAGATAAAAAATAACTATTTACGCTATAATAACTTAGTTAACAAAATTAATGAAATTTATATTAGTTTCATAAATATATAAAACAAATTTATGAATGATTATAACTATTCAACTGAATGTATCAGTATTGAATTACCTTCAACACATTTTAGTGCTGCTAACATTGGATCTTCTGATTGGGTAGAAATAACATTTTTCACTACACCTTTATACTTATGTCTTTCTTCTCGCTCTTCTTGTATCATTTTTAATTCTTCTTTAAATAATTCAAGATTACTTTTTTTCTTTTCACCTTCTTTTTTCTTTTTTCCTAATCTATCTAATTTTCTTTCATTTGATCCTAATAATTTCGCATATTCTTGTGCTTGTTCAGCTGATGATCTACTATCTACAAGCTCTGATATCTTTGATTGTGGTTTATAAAGTTTTCCTTTTTCTCTTGTATCTTCTTCTGCGGATAAATAAAATTATATATTACACTGAATATTTTCTTTAATATTTTTAACAATTATATGCTTCACTAAATCTTAAAAATATAATTGCTAACATACTTTATATTTCAGATTTATCACATCTCACATGTACAGTTATGGAATAAGATCAACTTACGTCGTTTGCCTGCATCATAAGTTCCTGCCTTCACCCAAACTTTACTAGTTGTTTTATTAGGTGTTTCTTGAAAAGTTGCAACAAATTCTTCAAATGCCTATGTATGGTATTTAATACAAAAAATTGTATGTTTAATAATATTCATATTTTTTATAATTATAGATTTCTAATATTGCTTACCTGTGCTGCAGCTTGTTCTTGTTCTTTTTTACGTTGTTCTTCTAATTCTTTCTTACTCAATGGTCTTTTACCCATCGTGCCAATAGAAAATGCTTTGAGCTTTTGTTCTGCTATTTGCTATATATTAATTATTATTAAAATAACAATTATTCAAAGCAATACTATGGTAAATATAAAAGTACTAAAATCAAATTAAAATTTAAAATTTACCTTCATAATAGCCTTATCTGCCATTTGTAAACAATTTAACCTAACCTAAAACATTAACAATTTTTAATATTACCAAGCAATAGCAAGTGATTTAAAAAACCAATCAGTACACATAGTACTTACTTTTAAACAAAGTAATTTTACAAAAATTTAATGTAATATAGCAAACAGAACTTCTGAACGCGCATATGAAATTTTATAATATCGTTCATAAATATTGAAAATTGTCATTAGTATAAGAAATATTTATATCTTCTAATAACTTCTGAAAGACACGCTTAAAATTTTTTATGATAACTGATCATTATCACATAAAATTTATATTAAAATTTTAAAAAATATGTATGTTTTAATACATTTTGCATTAAAGAATTGAGTAATTATAAACTATACAGCTATCTTTTTCGTATTTACGTACGTACGTATGACTGACTGTATTTATGAATAGTCATGTATAACCTAAATAGAAGATACGCGTCAATACTTATTAAGTTTTACTTTTAACAATGTATAATTAGTGCATATATTATAGTTCTTATATATGTAAACAAATTAGATACCTGTATTAACAGTTAAGAAACATTTAGTCTTAAAAATGTTATTTGATAAAACTGAGTAATGATAAACATAATATATTGTACTTATCACATATATATATATATGCTCTATTTACGCTACCGTGTTTTATATATATATATATATATATTTATTATTTATCTATTATACTATTATACTCTCTCTCTCTATATATATATATATATACTATTTATACTATTATAATTTATATATATATAAAACTTATATATATAACATCTTTCATGAAAAAAAAAAAAAATATATATATATATATATATTACATCTTTCATAAAAATAAAATATGCAATCTATATTATTTTCACTCATAAATTATATATTCAATATGCACTATAATTAAAAACATTCGCCCGAAGCAAATTTAATTCAAATGCTTTTGTTATTATTAATTATATTATCAAATTTTTTAACACACGTTTAGAAATTTTTCATTAAGAGACTTTCCTATCTATCTAGTAATATTTTTGATCGAAAGTGATTCGAAAAGAGCCCTCTATAAATACAAATGAAAGAAAATTAAATATGGCGGATATTTTGTTTTGTGTGTAGTGATTATGTTCTATTACTTTGTTCAATTTTCTGATATAATTATACGTACTATTTGTGAAAGTTGCGAGAAAGTTGGAAAGAAAAAAGAAAAAAATGAATGCCACAAGTCTCTATGTATCAACATGTCGATTAGTTTTACAAGCGGATGCTGATGATCCAAATTCATGGACAGATTTATACAGGCTAGTTCCATATTTGCGACAGAGTTTAAGTTGCACTGTGTGTTCAAATTTGTTAATTGAACCTCATACACCGACTGAAACTAATTGTCAACATCATGTGTGTCGTGGTTGTAGAGGTGGACGTAAAAAATTGAAACCGTCGTGTGGCTGGTGCAAAGATTATGACAAATATATTGAAAATGTTCAGTTACGAATATTGTTACAGTGTTATAAAAAATTGTGTGAATATTTAACAAATACAAACATTTATCGAAGTTTAATACTTTCAGTGTCCTCCAATAAAACAGGTAATAATGCACCAGCTATTGGTGCTAGTAGCCTCATGGAACTCATACAAGAGGGTTCTGGTTTTAAGGATGAATTTAAAAGTACTGCTGGTTTGTCAAAATCTGCATATAGTATTTTACCATGCGTTTATACAAGTACTACCTCAACTCAAACTCAAGGAAACACTATACAAAATTCTGAAGCAGTGTCACAAAGTATATCTGGTATAGTATATCATTATTATCATTAGAATTATATAAAAAAAAAAAAACGTAAATAATTTTTTTTATTAAATCTAGTATTTTTTAGTATAGTAATATAAACTAATATTCGAACTTTAAAAGTTATTCTTTTTGTTTACATCAAAGTATTAAAATATTTAATTCCAAGGAAATAAATATTATGATAATGAATAATATTCTTTTTTAACATAAAAATTTCTTTCTAATATATACTATTAAAAGCAATTTAAAATTAATTGACATATTCATTTAGGATATCTTAAAAAAAACTGAATAATTTTATAAGTATGTTTCTTCAACTTGCTCTGAATCAAAAAGATCGTACACATGAATTTGATTTGCTTGTTATTGATTTATTTTAGAAAATTGCAGATTATTTAAAATTTTAAAATTTGAAGTGATTGGAATAGAGCAATGGTTTTTTATTTTTCACATACTTTTTTATTTTTTTTTAATTTTTTAATTTGTGTATTTAAAAATTTTAACAGATGACTGTATATGTTCTGAATGAAATCTGCTAATAAAGTAATCACAAAATTGATGTTGAGCGATAGTCTTTTTTTTGCGATATTATGTTGTTTTTTCAAGCTAAAATGTTTAAAAGGAGTCAAAGGAGTTAAATGACTTGCAAATGATATTAAAGTTTTATTAATCATTAACTTGATTTGCATTTTAAATGTGGCAAGGCGTTATTATTACTAATATTATACATTAATATCTGTAACTTAAATTTTAAATTTAAGAGCAATATACTAATTAGCCGATGATATTATTATAATGATATCTGTTCATTCATTGACAATAAAGCAGCTTTGATTGAATTTTTGTGTCACGATATGAGGATTTACTTCCAAGTTCTGGTATTTTAATGATTTAGTATGTACTGAAAAAAGTAGTATGCTCTCATTTGTAAACAAGACATCTTCAATAAAATGTGGACTGCGTTTTAATCTTCTTAACATCCATCTATCCATCAAGCGACATAATTTCATTCTGGAATATAGGTCCTCTTCATCTACTTTTTTCCTCATTACATTAGTGAAATCTCTACTTAGCAAGTTTCATACCATGTGATAATCTCTTCCTATCACCTGGACACAAAGACAGATTTGTTATATGAATGAAGATTTTGCAGTTTTGAATCATGAGGCTATTGACACAATTTGTTGATCATGATGATGATTTGGAACTTCTTCTAGATACAATGGATTTCATTAATTCTTATTAATTGTCAATTATTTAATTAATTGTCAAATGCTAATGTAAAGATTTAACTATGTTGCGAGCACAGCTTTTTCGTATGGTGTCTACAATGTCTATAATGGCATTGTTGCAAATACATCAATATAATTATGCAGCAACTCTATGATTTTGTTGACATTCTCCAAGAATCATGTCCAAATTCACTAGACGCATAATTAGACATTGTATCAATAAAAAACACAATGCTGACTACAATAATATTGATTCGTCTGTAAGTAAGTGTGAAATAGTAGCAACTGTTTATAAACATCTATGTATGTCGATAAATCGCACTTGATGAGTACGCGTATGTTTACGACAAAACATTCTAAAACGTGGAAAACGGTAAAACCGTTCACAGCAAAGAAAAAATTTAAACAATCGTAACTGATCCTATGATCTTGCAAGAGCAATATTAGAATTCTCGAAACGAACTGTAAATCTATTTCTAATAACGAAATTGTGTTTGAAATTCCATTTAAAAATAAAAATCATCTTGAAATCTCAGGAAACGTCTTCATCTAAAAAAATTTGGTGAGCATCATAGGCCCTCTTGAAATAGAACAAGTTTTATTTGAAACATTTTTTTCGAAAAAATAAGTGTTAAGATGATAATGGCGTGAATGATGATAAATGAGACATGCTGTGAGTATAAGGTGATAGTAATTGATTTAAATCAAACTATAATTCTTATTAAAGATATGTATTGGAGACAGAAAAAAATTGTAGAGGAAAATTTTGCACAGTTTAAGAAATTCATGTATTTTTTATAAAAGTGCACTTGTTTTTTTAAATAGAATTCTACAATTTTTTTTATATAAATTGATTTTTTTGTCCTCAACCTTTCATTTCTCTACAATTGAGAGATTGAGGACAAAGTTGCACTATTTCAAAGTACTCGTTTGATAATGATGAAAAGAAATTTTCTCAAAATTATTTCAAAACACTTCGAGATCATTGGTGATTTTTTAAATAAAGTCCTCTATATTCTTTTGATATCCATATAAAGCATAGAAAGTAAAATTTAACCACCTTATTAAACATTTCATTCTGATCATTTAATTTATTTAATGTCCTAACGTTCCAAATCATATTTGTCTTTCATCACACACATTTTTTGTGATAATAAGGGAATATGAACAGTACGATAATGTAACGATAATGTAAGTAAATATTAACATAAATTTCTTTAGATTAAATGATTGAAACGAAACGATTATTAAGATCATCAAATTAAATTTTATTTTTCGTGCTTTATAAGGATATTAAAATAAAATTTAAGATTTCATTTAAAAAATCACCGATGACTTTAAAAGAATATTAATATTTATATAAAGAAAATATTTTCATATATAACATGAAAAAGGAAAATATTCTTTCCACTACCAGCAAATATGTCTTGAACATTTTATTCATAAAATCATATAAAAATACAGATATTTATATGTTTTCATTTAAAGTATTTAAAAAAAAATTAATTTTTTTGACATTATACCCTTGTATCTTTTTTTAAAGTGACACAAAGAATCAATTCATGGAAAAAAATCAATTCATTTGAAAAACAAATGGAACTGTAGTCTGCAATCACACTAATGTATCTTTAACAAAATTCGTATTATGTGATGAGTAGTGCAAAATTTTCTTCTATAATATTTTTCCATTTTCAATAGAAATAGAGTTATAATATAGTATAGTAAATTCATCCTGCATTATTATAATATTATAAATCAGTAAGATTTAATGAAATTTTTTTAAAAGTATAAATTATTTTGGAAAAGCATTCTCAAGATCAATTTTGTGGTTATTTTTTTAAACAAATTTCCATAGATATGAAGATGTACAATGATTAAAGCTATTACAAATAATTTTTAAGTATTTTGTACATGTTGAAGAAAATGTTCAAAGTAATAGCTTTTCTTTTATAAACATAAATGTATTCAATATTTTAATATTGCTGTTGCAGAAATTTCACTTCTGATATCATCACTTGTGTTATACATTGTTTCAATTTTTAAATTAACACTAGATTATCAATACTCTGTACTTTTGATTTCATATAATTCTAGAAGAAGAAATTCACTAAAGTTAAATCCAGTGAATGCATTAGGTTTATATTGTTTCGCCTATCTCCTTGGCAAATCTACATATATCAAAATTGTATTTCTTTTAGAATATACTGATGTTTCATTGAATTGGAAATATATTCGTCTTGTCACTGTAATTTGTCTGAATAAAAGAAGAATTGTTTTTTACAATATTTGTTCAATATTCTGCCGTGAGTTGTCCACATATTATGTATGGCTCAGTAAAAATGTTAATGATGCTATACCATACATTTACCCAAAATCAATATTGGAAGCTTATTAAATTATAGTATGTAGATTTTCAATTATTTAATAATAATTCATATATAATAATATAATTCAATAATAATAATAATGGTTATTATTTATGTTTAATCGACTTTATATAGACTACAAAATTTTTATTTTAAGCATAAATGATCTAGGATTTGATATATGTGCATTTTTTGATCTAGAATGATCCACTTTATACAGACATATTGGTAAAATTATTTGGTTTATGAAATATTTTGAATACATATTTTATATGTAAATATTGTGCAAAATTGCAGGAAGTTCCTTGGAAGAAATGTGAATTGTTTGATAGTTCCAAATAATTATTAAAATTGGCACTCTTGTTGGCTGAAAGTTTCATACCTAGTTTTGCGCAATATATATCAGTTATTATTTTTTAGTAGTATAAATATTTAGTAGTATAAAATTTAAATATTTTGGGAAGTATAAAAATGTATAAGATACTCTCCTGATACTCTAAAAAAAAAAAATGATGTTCTATCAATTATATATATACTCTCATTTTCATCTTGCATTTACATGATGAGTCGATAAGAATGTTCACTTGAAAATAGATTTCCTGGTGATTTTAAAAAAATATCTGAAATGAAATTTATTGTACTTGAGAAGGCTAGTCAGATGAATATGTTTTAATTCTTAGATATTTTATATTTTCGAAGATATCAAAGTGACCTTGAATTTTTTTAATAGAATGGTATATCTTTTCATCCTAACCTACATTAATCGAAAAATTATTAGTTTAAAAGAAATGTTAATTCTGTAAAATCTATTGTATGAAAGACAGAAAAAATAGAAAAAGTAACCTTGTGTTTATATTATCATTGTCTTTCATGCATAGATTTTATAAAATTAAAGTTAAAATATTTCCTAAACTAATAATTTTTCGACATACATAGGTTACTAATTTGTTATAGAAAATGTCGAATTGTAAGAACAATTCACTTGATTAGTCCCCTTAAATACAATAAATTTCATTTCAAATATTTATTATTTTTTTCAACATTTTAAGCTTATCGAAGTTTTTCTTTTTAAATGGGATTATATGTTTTTCCAAGCACAGTATAGTAACTGAGCGAAATAATAGAATAACTGTAATAGAATAATCATTGAAGAATAGTTATTATATAGATAAGATAAATCAGTCTACTTCAGTAATTTTTATGATTTTTGAATGTTATAAAAAACAATATTTTGAACAACTTTTTGCATATAATGACTCAAATGAGTCAAAATCGGTTATATGATGATTTAAATTTAAAATTTATGACAATGTATGAAGTATATATAACATAAATTAGTTTTTGTCGAATTTGAAAACAAAAACTTAAATTAAGTTTTAAATTCCATATATGTGTCCAAAGTGCAATTTATGATGAAATGTATATGTATATTGAATATAATAACAATGATGATAAGTTTTCTCATAGTAAACATCAACTGTGAATAAAATTCGTAATATTATATAAGTTCAATGTTATAACTCTATGCTTAAGTACACTGCAGTTATTGAAATTTAAATAACTAGTGACAAAGAGAAGACAAAAACAAACTAGTAGAATGTAATTTCGTGATTTTTCATTATAAAAATGGGTAAGGTCAGTGAAAAATCAAAAGTACAATGCGTTATATCATAAAAACGTTTTAAAGATGAACATTGTATTGCTAATTAATCGAAAATGAGCTTTAAAAAAATTTAATGGATCATGATAAATGTAAAAGCAGATTCCAAAATTTACTAAATACATAAAATTGTGTTTAAATTATATTATATATAAAATATATTTAGATGAAAAAATGCACCATGAAAATATACAAAGAAAAAATAATTTCCATAGTCGAGTGCAAAAAAGAAAGAAACCTTTAATGTGCGAAACAGATAATTTAGAATTCGCACAATATATGAGTAAAACTTTTTCATTTTGGACGAAGATAAAGTTTATGGATGAGAGTAAATTTAATTTATTAATTTTGAGATAGACAACGTATAATATAGAGAAAGTCTAATAAAGAATTCAAAATTTTCTATCAACTGTAAAGGGTTATAGGTTTGAGGTTGTACATGTGTATATTTGCAATTGGAATGGGTAACATATATCCTTTTACAAAAGGAAATATGGATAAATGGTAATATTTGAATATTTTAAAAGAAATGTTCATGAAAGTATTAATAAATAAATTAAGGCTTTTTTGATGCAATTCAATTTTACCAAGATACCAAACACACCCAAAACATGCTTCAGATAAAATTGTTGAAAATTACACTAATCTTTCAACTCTCTCCTCAATTAATGTGATTGGATATTTATGAAATAAATTAGAAATTGTCAACAACCAATTTATAATAAAAAAAATCTTAAAAATGCATTTTTATTTTATTTTTATGGACATAAATATCATCTTCTATTACAGAAAAATTGGAAAAATTAATATCAAATATATTACAAAACGTTGAAAAAAATAAGATTTATCAAAATATTAAATCATTTAATTAATTACTTTCATTATTTAATCAATTAATTTGTAAAATATTTATCAGCCAAAATTCATTGTGAGACCTTTTCCAAATTTTTTTTTCATAATTGCATAATTTATATATTGTAATATTTTTTTATTTGTATATAATAAAGAACATTCGAAATGACGCTATTATTTTCAGATTTAATGAAAAGTAATTTAATGAAATTGAGTGAAAAATTTGTTCAAAATATTGATTTCTATGATATAAATAATAAATACAGAACTCATCGAAATTAATGAGGTGGACATAGTTCTAAATAAATACCAAAATTTTTTATCTATTATCATATTTGTCCTTTTGAACCAAATATTCTTTTCTTCCATTTTCTTTTATCATAAAAAATAAACGAAGTATTTAAGACATGATATTTAAAATATTTATATCGTATATATAATGTTATCATTAATTAGTGAGATGATCATTGTGAATAATCATAAAATATTTATTTTTTCTAAAATAGATTTACTTAAATTTTACTTTAGGAAACTAAAAATTGTGTCTTTTTTGATAGATTTCGACAATTGAGACCAAAAGACAAAAAGTAAGTTTTAACTTTAGGAATCCTGATCATTAAAGGATGATTTAAAAATGATTTAAAAATTGATTTAAAAATTATGTAATTGTAAAACGTTTTTAGCGTATCTTACAGGTTAGTTTCAATACCATATTAATTTTTGTATATAATAGATTTATACAGATTTTTAATAATTCAAAAATTAAGATCAAAAATATTTTTGCTATAATTATTTAGCGAGCGAACAGGTATGGATTTCGTCACCTTGTGGCGGTCGGTCAAAATATACTTACCCAAATACTATTTATAAAATCAAATGTATCATAGCGTAATGCACTGTATTGATAATGCAAGAAATTACTAAAATGATAAAAAATACTCTAAAAATTTTCAATTATTAGCATAACTTTTAAATTCTTAAGATAAAAACTTGCAAGTTTGATTTCAGCTCGTCAAAATCTATAAGATTATAAAAAAAAGTTAATGATCTTTGATCCTCTAAAATGAAATCAACATTTATATATATTAATATAAAAGATAAAATAAATTTGGTAATAGATTTATAATTGAAATTAATGAAGTGTTTTGATTTTTACATTTTTTACAAATTTTGATATTTACATTTTTACAAATTTTGATATTTACATTTTTATAATTGGATAGTAAATAGATATTCTAATTTTTTGTAAATAATTTTTTTAATCTATTTAATTTATTCTTGTTTTTAATATTTATCTTTTATTATATTTTTGTCTGTATCTTTTTATATTTTATATTTTATATTTATACCGTATATTGTATATTATATATTACATTTTTATATTATTTTATTATATATTACATTTTTATTATTATATCATATATTACATTTTTATTTTCTTAAAAATATGAAATAGAATTATTTATATATTTTTATCTATTTAAGGATTTAAATAATTTAATAAACTTTTAATAAATAATAAATATATTTTTTAGAAATTATTTATGACGTACTGATAATGAGTGAATAAAAGTGGTTAGAAGAGAAGTTAAGTAACATTAGAAACTAATTGAATAACATACGTAAGCAATCATTTAAGTAATCTATTCAAATATTCAAACATTTATTTACATAAATTGCTATTTTTAGATACTTTTTTATAATTCTTAATTAGGCTGTCTAATATCTCTAAATCTATATTATAAATTAATTTTGTGTTAAACATTTACATTAATAAAATTCAAATTTTTACAATCTTTTCTAGTAATTCTTTTTTTATCTGTTTCATAATTGAATTTTCTATCGATTTCAGATCATAAATGTTCAATTAAATCAATGGTCAAATTTTATAAAATACTCCCGTCCGTCTCTCTATTTATGCAGCACTTCCTTTACGCGAGTCTCTTTTTACGCAAAGTTTCTTAAATTATAACACTATACGGTACTTCTCATACGCATAAAGAGCATTGGGAAAACTACTTAATCTAAACGTTAAAATTAGTCTTAAACGATCGGTTTTAGCAGCAAGTATATTATTCAATACACAGTATGTAAGCAGTGTTTTTACTGCACTGTTCAGATTTATAATTCATGTTGTAATTTTAATCCAAAAATGTTTAACAAACGTTTAATAACACGAAGAAAAAGAAAATTTATGTCTTTGGATATGAAAATGAAAATTGTACTGACAAACTCTATTTACGCGATTTTCATTCGCGTAAAACGAATCCACATGGAATAGATACTTCGCGTAAATGGAAGAATGAGTGTACTTACGTAGAACGTAAAATATATTATGTTATGTTTATCGTATAATTCAAGCAGTAGTTTTTAATCAAATTTTTTCATATTTTCTTGAAGATTTTTTTATTATATATATATATATATATATATATATATATATAATTTTATATTTTTTTTTTATATATATATATATATATATATATATATATATATATATATATATATATTCCACATTTCACAAAGTATCATACATATACATCCTGTAAAATTGCCTTTAAAAAAAACGAATTTCAAGATTGTTAAAGTAAAGATTTTACATTTTAAAATGATATCATTATTATATATTTTTAATGAATAACAATTTAAATTAATTATCGGCAATTTTTGTCGTTATTGGTTCATTTATGCTCTGGTTTAGAATGCTACAATTGATTAGTAATAAATATTGTCGATAATACAAAAAAGTCGTGAGTCTTTCCGTAAAATAATAAAATCCCAATTTTTAGGAAGCCTTATAAGAAGTTGCGTAGAGAACATTTAAAAATCAAGTTATTTTTTTTTAAAGGAATCATACATTTTTAATAAATTATAGTTAATAAATTTTTCTCACAATTTTATATAAAAAAGTATTAACTTGTATATTGTATATGAAAATCATTAGTTTAGATGAGGAAAAATAGAAGCGATATTCTTCTATTCTTTTATGTAATAGATACGATAAATTTTACAAAGTTAAAGTTAAAATAATTTAATTTAATCTTTTAATTTAATGGCTTTTCGACATAATCACGTTAATATTTTTTTATGCAGATTAATATAAAAAATATAATTAATGATTTAAAGTATATTTAAATGATTTAAAGTATATTTAAAAATAATATTTAAAAAAATAAACTTAATCTTTAACACGTTGAACGCCTTGTTACCTAGATTTGAGTGACGGCTATGTTTACGTGAATATCCCATCACCCAACTATGGGTGACGCTTTTCTTCATTCACTTATATAGGATTTTAAAAGTAATTTACAAAAATTTTACACTGTGTAACAAACATTTTGAGGATAAAAAAAAATCATAACTTGTACAATGTAAAAATTGTTTGAAGATAGAATGAAACTTACGAATGAAATCGAACAGACCAAGCGGCTGGAAAGCAAACAAATAATTATTTCGATTCTCCTTATCTAAACATATATGTACCATTTTTGAGCTGCTCAAATGTCAGCTTGAGAGTTCGATACATCTCAGATTTTTCTGTTGCCCGAATTTAATTTCAATGACAAACGATTACCTATTGCAATTGCTAAAACCGTAAACAGATTAAAAATTAAAAGCTAAAAAAGAAATCGATTTTAAACAATCTCAATTGTAGTATAAAATTTCTGTTGCCCGAATTTAATTTCAATGACAAACGATTACCTATTGCAATTGCTAAAACCGTAAACAGATTAAAAATTAAAAGCTAAAAAAGAAATCGATTTTAAACAATCTCAATTGTAGTATAAAAGCAAGTAGGTTAATTATAAGCATATATGCTGTCACATTGCGATGATGCTTAAATTTTGATCTTTTCCCGATAAAGGAAACTTATTCGATTCTTGCTGGACGTTTAGCATGTTAACTGTTCCCTATGCAATCTCCTACAAAAAATAATTACAATAATACAATTGTGTATTATATTTTTATTTGAAACATTTTTCAATAAAATTACACAGTAATCGAAGCGATTTCAAATGCTTAACTTTATGTACTTGTAAATATATATTATATATAAATTAATATAATNACCTAATAATGGTTAAGAAGATATTTTACGATAATTTGTCTTAAGGATGAAAACTGCATAGGGCCATTAGGGCCATTTGCTTGCAATAATTTATAAACATAATATCTTAATTTATCTACATGTGACGTTCAAAATGGTGTCCATAATATGTATACAACTTTGTAATCGCGAAATCAATGAATTAACATTCCGAATTGATTGTGCATTAATTACACGCTTGTAGAATTCGTTGTTCATTATTGTTGGTGCTTCATTCTTATTCTGTAATATATCTCATAAAAAATAATCTAAAGGCATCAGATTGAGCGAGATGGCCATAGAAATTGTCCACTATGACTAATCCATTGATTTTCAAATTTTTATAATGCTTGTTGTATTTTATATGAATAATGAACCGCGTAACTGTCACGTTGGTACCAAAGTATTGAATGAGTATCTAATGATACATCTTTCAGCAAAATTGGCAAGGTATCCAACAGAAATAATTCTACATATTTTCGTTCTGTTAATTCGTCCATCAATAAAATGTGGACCAATTATTTGATTTCCGATTATGCCACACTATTTATTAATATTCCATGGACGTTGATGATCAACTTCTCTCATCCAATGAGGATTATTTGGTGCCTAATAATGTAAATTCCGTTATTGACATGGTTGATAAATGTTGCTACGTCCATAAACATAATACATTTTCTAACATCATTCTCTGACGATACTATGCAGTTTTCATCTTCCAGACAAAGTATCGTAAAATATCTCTTTAACCGTTAGGTTTAGGATTAATGTGGCTTAATACTTTTTTACTTGGAATTTTATATTCTTTGTGATAAAAAAAAAAAATGATCCAATTAAAAAAAAATAAAGATAATCTTGAAAATTTCGAAACTCCTCAACACAAAAAATTGATATACCATATTTTACTTCCCTTAAAATCATACAACTTTTATGTTAAATAATTTTTCATTAGATGCATAAAAGTTATTTCAGGTGTGCAAGTTACATGAATCACCCCGTACATAATATAAGAAACTCAAAAATTTCAGGAATATATGAATAATTGTTGCTGCATATCTGATGTATTGGAATAAAATTCAGTTATTCTTCAACTGTGAATGTAAAAAATAACAAAAAATTTGATTAGAATTGTAAAATTGTCAAATAATTGAGATATTAAAATTTTAAATTTCTTGTTAAATAGTTCATTATTAAAAATTTTAAAATAACTTAATCTTCATATTATATGAAAAATATCTTCATTTTTAATTTTGTAATAGAAGAAAAATTAATTTAATATATTACATTTTAATATAAAGGATGTTCACATTATTGGTGTACATGAGCTTTCAAGGACTTCTGTAATCAAAAAATGTTTCAGCAAAAGTTAGTCAGTTTTGTATTAGCTATTGCAGTAATATAAATGGTCAAAATTGCAGTAATAAAAATTGTCAAAAATGTCATTTTTTCGATAAAAAAAGTTAAAGTCATTTTGATTTCTTCTAATGGCATTACGTATTTTTGATATTTTTTTAAATCGTTATAATTGAAGACCTGAATACTATGACATTTAAATGGGCTTAAGGACAAAAAATTTGGATTACGTATTCATAATTATTTTATTACGCATTTTATTGAAGATGGCACTGAGATAATTTATTAAAAAAATGGAACATAGAAACATTGTTAACGCATAAGACAAATATTAACATATACTTAGATCTAATTTCTCATATGAATATTTATGACTTTGAATAAACATCATTAAAAATTATCTTTGTACACTTGTACTTGATAAATTTTCAGACTTGATTTTTTTGAAAATAAAATCTTAAATAAAGAAAATTTATTCTATACTTTCGACTTAGTTTTTCATAAAGAATTATATCATTGTTACTGGAACATGTAGGTGTCCGGTTTTAATCTATAAAAGAATTATCATTTAAACCATTATTCGAAAAAAATCTTTCAGATAAATCTTGTTATGTTTCGAGGAGGTAGTAACTTGGTTTTGTAATATGCTTTTTTATATATTAATCAATGCATCTCCTCTATAAAAAAGTATTATGTCAAAATACTGTTATTTTCAAAGATATTTTAACTTTAATTTTATACAATCAATAAAAAACAAGGACGATATGAAGAATACTACATTTTTTTGTTTTCCACGCATAGATTTTATAAAATTAAAGTTAAAATATTTCCTAAACTAATAGTTTACTGTCATAAGTAGGTTAATATTTTTTTTTATAGAGACTAAAAAAATGCATTGATGTATGAAAACAGAATTCCATTTAAAAAAGAACTAAATTGACCTTAAAATTTCTGAAACGTTTCCACGTACAAACAAACCGAATTAACCAAATTATTTCTCCATCAAAATATAAAAAGCTTCGTCTGAAACATTTTTTCAAATAATGAATAGATCAGAAGATAATTTTATTTATAAATTAAAATCGGACATCCTGTATTGCACGCACATATATGTATGTATATACACATAATAATTAATTTAATATATTCAGTTTTTTAATAAATATATTTAAGATGTTAGAAGTTTGTATTAGACATTAAATTATAAGAATATAACTTTTTCTTCATATACATATAAATGTTTTATGTGAATAATTTACACAATTTTTTATATACTTCATCAACTTTTAAATACTTCATCTAAATTTATTTAAAATTTAACATGTAAAAGTTAAATTAAATATATTTTTTGAGTGAATTATAACATATAATTGCATATTTACGTACATGTAATACACATGTATTATATGTACACAAATATTTATTGGTCAGAAAAATGATAAAAGACATGCAGGATATCATATGAATATATTCTTTAAATTCAGTAATTAAATAAATATCTTTAATTAAAGTTGCAAATATGTTTGAATTATCTAAGTAAAATATTGTCTTTGAAACTATTAATATTAGGAAATTTATTATTTTTTTTTAAAACTATTTGAATTTTTATATATCTTTTAGTTTATTTATAACGCATTAAATTTTTGTATGTTGTTATTTATATTCATATTTACATTGATGAATTATATTCAACTCAAATGTAGAGAATACAATTTTATTGCATTGTATCTTTTTGGAATCAACTTCTATTTGTAATCAACTTTTTATAAAATATTTTATTAATTAATCATTTCCTGCCTTAACTCAAAGGTAATAAAAAATCATCAATTAGATTTTAATACTTTATTAGTAATTTTATATTGCAAACGTACATATATTTATCGCTAAATTGCATCTTTCTAGCAATACAATATTGTTGAAAATAATATATGGCTTTATTAAGAAAAGTAATGATGATTTTAGAAAGAGAAAGAAACAATTGAATCAATTATACAGGATGATATTTATAAAGAGATCGATTGGATTTTCTCCAAAATGAATAGAGATGGAGATTTGTTTTAGGAAAGAAATATTTGGATGTGCAAATGGAGGCGTCTATCTCAAGGCGACAATCTCAAGAACAATCTCAATATTTTGAAATGGAACTCTGTATTTTTTTCTTCGTATTTCGTGTGACCATCGTAAGTTCATTGACCATGATACAATCTAAGGTCATTTTAAGACCTAAAATTTCTCATATTTTGGGAAATATGTTTATTAATGCATTATTCGTCAAATGCTTAAAATTTTTGTCTTCCGTTTGTCTGCAAAAAGTAATCCTATGGGCAAAACTTTAATTAGAATGGCACAAATTGCTTCGATAATTCATAACAGTGTCATCTCTTTTGATAAACAATGTTTTTGACATGTCACCTTCAGAAATAATCCGTTGATAATCAATAATTGCGTGGAAAAACGGAAGCTCTGTACACATTCATCGAAAGATTATTAGTAATTGGAACACTTAAGTGTTATTTTCCTGTAACATGAGTTTAAGTTTTCGGTTCTTCGTGATTGAATATGACTTTGAATGGACGTGCGCCGCAATCGATGAATTCACACAGAACATTATTAAAATAGAGAAAAAAATATAAGATTTAAAAAAGTTGTGTTGATCTTGAGATCATCTACACCACCTTGAGACACCTCCACCTATTCTGATCTATGGCGATTTTGAAACAGAACAAACAGAACAAACAATTTTTTTTCTTTTCTTTTTAGTAAAAATTCAATCGATCACTTTAAAAAATTCTCTTTGTATAATTAATCAATTATAAATTAATCAACTATAAAATTCATTTATATAAATATTATAACTTTTTTTAAACCATTTTTTCATTTGTCATTATTAGGAATCACAAATAAGTTAATTATTAAAAATGATAAATAATCATTTTTGAAAAATGAAGTCATAATTACTATTACTATTACAATGTCGAATAATTATATGAGAATAAAATTTTATTTATATTTGTATAGAATCACCTGCTATACGTACTGTATCAAATGGATCTTCAATATACTCTGTGATGTATGCTGGGTCTGGTAACAAAATAACAATAAAACGAAAAGCAGCAGCTGCGGATGATACAGAAGTAGGACAACAAGATATGGATGGAAGCCCACACAGCTCTGTAGGAGGGGTAAAATGTATTCCATCTTCCCACCTTAAATATGGGACCCCTTCTCAGAAAAAATCTTCAAAAGGCAGCAAAGTAATTTCAATAGATATTCGGTTAATCTTATGCCTTAGGAAGTTTACATTGCACTATAACTTTTATTTAAATGCTAAATGATGTGCATCTTCGTTAATATTACTTGTAAGGTACAATCATATTTCTAGATTTGCATAACACTTAATGTAGCTTATATTTGACATTAACATTTTTTAATATCTTCAATACTAACACTAGTTTAAACTTGAATATATATTTTGCTAGGTCCCATACTAAGGTTAATGCAGATATTAATTTTATATTCTATAACATTCTATCTATCAAATGTTTGTTTCGTGTCTGCATTAATCTATCCTTATTTTATTTAAATATTCTATTATAGTTAAAAGTAAAGAATTTATTTCACTTCAAACAGTCATCAGCTTTTAAGAAACCAAGGTCAAATTCTGCTCGAAGTAAAAGAAAAGGATGTAGATGTGGTAATGCTACAGCAATACCTGGGAAACTAACATGTTGTGGTCAACGTTGTCCCTGTTATGTTGAAAGTAAACCTTGTATCGAATGTAGATGCAGAGGTTGTAGAAATCCTCATACAGCAGATGGGTTGAAGGTAGAATTTATAGGATTTAGTATTAATAAAATTTATTAAATTGGATTTCCAAAAAATGTTTTGAACAATGGAGTTGATTATATTGTATATTTTTTTACATTTTAGATTCGACCACATATACCTGAGTTACATAACTTACAATTACAACTATCAACTTCTTTGGATTGTGATGCATTAAATTCAGATCCTTTAGGATCAGTATCACAATGCCTCTCAACTTCTCCAACGACCATTCAAGTATTAAATGTTTATTCAACTCCGAGATTAGATATTGATAATGTCCCACAAAATCTACCTGCAGCCTTGTTAGTAGGAGAAGATGCTATGATTAGTACTGAAAGTGAAGCTGAAGACAGTGATATACAAATTGATGTGTGACAATTCAAGTGACATCAATTGTCATGTACAATATAATAAGGTATGTA
Organism: Lepidotrigona ventralis hoosana; assembly: GCA_002806875.1. Classification (NCBI taxonomy): domain Eukaryota; kingdom Metazoa; phylum Arthropoda; class Insecta; order Hymenoptera; family Apidae; genus Lepidotrigona; species Lepidotrigona ventralis. The sequence continues at coordinate 32,912 of NIPQ01090104.1, forward strand.
ATATAAAGAATGGCAGTTGAGATAAACATTTCTCAAATGGGATAGAATTCAAATTACAATCCATGACAAATAGACATTACGCAATTAATATATGAGCTCTTTTTATTTATACAACACTCAATACATATTTCTTTTTTTTCAATATATACAATTTTCTAGTACTACTATTAATTTTCTATTATATCAAAGTTATAATAGAATTCGTATAGCTATGGCATAGTTTTCTGTGGCAATAAAAGAAGTAAAAAATGTTAAAACTTGTGAAATTTGTATTTTTGGACACTTAAAATTTTAATGCGGCATTATTCTATAAGCTTTCATAAATGAACAATTATTTATGGTAAATAATGGGAAAATTAAAAAATGTAGCTGAAGTTCATTTGAAATTAGAAAATTTTAATTCGTTTTTCGAAATACCATTAACTTCATCTATCTTCACATTTTTTTCCATCACATAAATAATAGTGTTTATGGAAGCTTAGATTTATAAAATGATACTGAATTAAAACTTTAGGTATCCGAAAAAATACAAATTTTGCATCTTTTTAATATTCTCCTTTACAAAAAGTGAAAAACGAATCGTGTATATGTAATTGATAATTAGATAAATAAATTTATGTTACGTTATAATCAAGATAAGAAACTTGAAATTTTCATAAGAATATTTCTTTAACTTTTAAATTTCTGGACTATATTGTATTATGTTTAGATCTAATAAATTTTTATTAAATAATATCTTGCTTTATTTTGATTGATAAAATAGGCTTTGTCTGTAACTTTGTCAAGCAACGACAAGTATTCATTTTTGTAAGACTATGAGAGTTGAATCGAGTACTATATACTTAAATGGTCAACAAATATGTCTTTATTAATGAAATTATGTTAATGATATTATTTATCTATATATTTAAGGTGTAACTTGTATAAATATATATACATCTTGTATTATTTTACAAATACTATTAGAAAGACTTATTTGTGACAAAATATTCTAAGAGTAAATGTAATTAAATTTCTATTATATTAAAGTTAATTTCTAATTAATAAGAGCAATCTAATTAAAATTCTTTTTATATTATTGTTGTTGTTATTATTATTATTTATATATTATAATTATAATTTTTAATTATAGATTTATATAAATAAGTATAAAAATTCAGTTATAGCACATATTCCTTAATGGCATATATTTTTTTTTTATAATTGCAAAAAACCTTATCAAAACATGAAATATAGAACCATATTAAAAACAATATTCATGGAATACAATATAAAAAACTTGTATATTCTGTAAAGTTTCGTTATATAGTCAATATAAATATTTTGAACATGTTTTATGTATTAGTTTCATGTTTTATGTTTATAAGTATTTTAAATATGTTTACTGAAACATTAAATGAATATGATGAGAATATGTCTTACGTGGGAAAAGGGATAATTCAAAACATAAAAGAAACATCTTCTCAAAGAAACAACTTCTCAGAATTACATATGCTAAAAAATTTAGATAATTCAACCAATTCAATAAAAAATATGCAGTATTCTTAAATATTGAAATAAACTGATCTTCGCTTAATGAACGCAATTTAATATAAAAAAAGTGATTGTTTTATTATCTGAAAATTTCGTTAACTAAATACTTTTGTGTTCTTATTAGTTCGGATATTGAAGATTTTACTGTAGTACAAAATAAGCATAAGCAGATGAATAAAACTAGAAAGTAGAAAGGAATCACAAAAATAAGATATGAGTAATGGTCATATTATTTTGTGAATTAGCGTTACTTTGTATGTCTAATGTATACTAACGGAACATTGAATTTACATTATTTTTAATGTTAAATTACATTATTTTTTTTTTTTAATCTATAAAATCTGTTTTTATGCATTTTTTGTGATAAATACATAAATTGTATGTTGTACAATTTAATACAATGTAATGAATAAATTTAAATTTTTTAAAATTATGACATGCGACGTTTTTTCCGTGTAACAACAAAATTAGCAAAGAAAATGTTGAAAACAATGGATAACTGTTACATTCTCGAATGTTAGTGATAAAGTGTCACGTTTATATCATGTCATCTGTTTATCTTAAATTGATTCAATGAGCTTTTAAATTATTTTTTCTTTCCAGTGATTGAAATATTGTTGTTCAATGACTCATTCGCATGACTCAATTCAAGTTTTATGAAGCTGTCCATAATTGATCGATTAATATTACAGTAACTTCATCCTATTCGTCAGGGAAAATGTTGGTTCATGCGCAATTGTATAATTTCAATAAATAATTTAAATCATTGTTTAATAGTCTTGATCTTGAATTGTTACAAAGGGCTGAAAATAATCCGTGCAATTGAATATAAATATTTAATTCACACATGTTACTTGTGACTTTAATATTTTTAATACATTTAATTTTATATATTTATTTTTCTAATAAGATAAAAATTATTTAATTTTGAGAAAATTGATTTATGATTCTCCTTTGTTTCACTTAATTGTTCTTTATAATCGAATTTGAGTTATAAATATATTTTATATTTTATACGTGAATATGTGAGTTGTAGCAGCGATGTAATTTCAGAATAACTCTGAGGCTAAATAATCTGCTGTTATTTAATCTTTCTATAATTTACGATGGGGATTAATTCTGAACAGAACTTATGTCTCAGGGCACTCTGAATAAACATTTAATGGAAGGAAAGCTAATAATTCGAAATCGCGTGACCATCGAATAACGCGACGTGTGAATTCTTTAGAATTTAAAGTTTAAAATGAATAGTTCACGAGTGGCATGCGACTCAGTGCCAACGTCACGCTGCTTCACATTCTTCATTTCAACAGCATAGATCTTTCTTTTGTACAGGATGGAAAGAAATGTTTAATCTTGGCTAAATGAAACCAGCTGGACAATAGAGCGATAGCTGCGCGAACTACAAAGAAGGGGAGAGACATTCAACAATCCCCTGCTAGTCCCTACCATATTCGTTAGCGAGTCAACCGTTGATTTCAAACTTTTTTATCATTTTTCAAGAGAACGATTGCGACCTACGGCTCCTTGAACAAGTTTGATTTTCGTGAAAGTATAGAAGACATAGAATACAAATGTAGTAGGATACAAAGTAGTAGGATACATGAAAGTAGAATACAAATGTAAACAAAAAAAAAATTTTACTTAGAAATTCAAGATCAAGATTAATTTTGTGGAAAATTCTTTATATGTTTTTCAATTAAATAGACGGTAGAATTCATCTATGATAGTCAAGACAAACATATCTTTCCACTCTGTACTTTATTCTATTGTTTTAGAAATAGCTGAGTTTATTGTTTCTTAATGACTTCTTCAAAATTGATATAATTTCTTATGTTTAATGACTTTTTAATATTCTAATTTGCTCTCTTAAATTCGCTTTCTTAAATTTAGCTTTTTCATTTCAATGTGAATAATGGAAAATTACATTGCATTTCAGAGCAATTTGATTAAGTTTGCTACATTATCACGTAACGATAAATTTATGTAAAATGATTATTGTTGAATTAAAATTTGTAAATTCTAATATGTTAAGTATGATTATTTTAGTTCAATCAATGATTGAACTAAATAATAAATAAATAATAATGTTCAATTTTTTGCCTCTTAAGTCGGTTTTATTGGATTCCCAAAGAAAACTATGACTTAAAATATCCAACAATTAAGAATAATTATTTTGGATAGTTATATATATTGTTTATTTCTGAAATGCTAAAACATCATATTATAAATCCCTATAGAGATATAAGGAAGTTAGAATTTATGAAGTAAATAATAGTAAATATAGGACATTTTTGCTAAATGCAATTTACTTACTGTTAGTCCAGATGGTATTTCGTATATTTTTATTAGAAATAAGGTTACGTAACATAAATTAATTGAAATCAAACTAAAACTTATTTATTGCTAATTAACTAGATTGTCTATTGGGTTAGCTTTCTTAATCTAGCTAGCGGGATAATTGTTTATCTGCAACAATATACCTAACTATAAATCTTCTCTTGCCTTTCTACAAAACTAATGGAACAGAATAAGAGTGATTAATAAACGTTTCCTATAAAATCTTTATTAATCATATATAAACCTAAAATAATATAATATGAAAAATTTGTTTTTTCAAAACTACTTGTGCTCCCTATTGATGCTCTAACAAATGATATTTTGCTCATAGGGATCAATCATCTTAAATATAATGAAATCTAGCCCATTTTTTTATCAGATTATCAGAAATTCCTAAATGATTATGGTATACTTCGTATACATTGTACAACATTTACACATACACACATTAGAATGATAAAATTACATAATAGTAATGTTAATCTATCTTCAAGATCTTGATTTTTTATCTTAGTATTCTTTATAGAATTTATCTCGCCTTCTGGGAGTGGATCTTCATTTGAAGATTCCTCATAGAATTTGAGTTGTTTAAAAATTTTTATTTCTTGGATTAACCTTTAGGATTATTTGTTTTAAATTATTATAACTATTATTATTATAACGTGTAATCGTTTCGTTTGAAATATAGTATTTTATTAGTTTTCGTTTATTTCTGTATATAGTATTTTATTAGTTTTCCTTTCTATTGAAATATTATTTTACGATATAACTTACGATATGAATTATCAGTTTTTAATATAGTGATATGAATATTAATATTATAAGGTCATTAATATTAATCTTTATAACTTCTTTTAATAATTTTAACAAAAATAATTTTTTTTAATTTCAGAATGAAGTGAAAAATGATGATTTATAATCTACAATTATACTGATAAATAGCAAATATATTTTTATTGTTCATAAATAATCTATATCCTGAAATTTTAGACAATTTAGAATATTAAATCTTTTGTAAGTATAAATAAATTTATTTCTAATGTAAAATGAAAATTTTTAATGCTGATATATGTGTTTGTCATTTCTTATCTGTTTTAATCTATATCCTGAAATTTTAGACAATTTAGAATATTAAATCTTTTGTAAGTATAAATAAATTTATTTCTAATGTAAAATGAAAATTTTTAATGCTGATATATGTGTTTGTCATTTCTTATCTGTTGTTGTCTTCATTTTTGTATATACTTTGTAAATATAGATATAATGTGTATAATATGTTGTTACTATACAATTATATATATACAAACTGTTTTTAAGATGCACATAAGGTTGATGGTTTTAAAGCTTTACTATACAATTATATATATACAAACTGTTTTTAAGATGCACATAAGGTTGATGGTTTTAAAGCAGTATTTAAAAAATATGTAAATTGTTGAGTGAAGATTGTAATACGTCAGATATTTAATCTAAAATATGGATTAAATTCGAGTAAAATCTCAAAAGTATTTTTTAGATTTTATAGATTATAAAATTTTTTGGATACTTATGAATGAATTAATTTATAATAAAATTTATAATAAATATAAGTATAAATTTAAATTTATAATAATATTAATTAATAAAAATTAATGTCTTATGAAAAAAGTAGTTAAGTATAGTTAAGTAGTAAATACAAATTTAAATATGTTCAAATGTTTCTATACAGAATTTGTAGACCAGTGAAATGTTGGAAGGTAAGTATCAAAAGAAACTTTTTGAAGAGGGTTAAAAAAAACATAATTAGCGACAAAAAATGCTAGAGACATAAACTATATTTATGTCCATCTAAAATTACAGATGCAATATACCGCTCCTGTTCAATTACGCCATTAAAATTGTATAATGCATTAAAAATAAAATAAATTGACAGTCTATATTGAATGGAGAATGATGTCAATTATTTTTCATGGTATAAAACAGATATAGATAGTTGTAATGTAAAAGTTGTATACAGTAAAGCATTTTTTTATATCCAAACTACATAATAAGCAGACATAGTCTATATTGAATGGAGAATGATGTCAATTATTTTTCATGGTATAAAACAGATATAGATAGTTGTAATGTAAAAGTTGTATACAGTAAAGCATTTTTTTATATCCAAACTACATAATAAGCAGACAAAAATATCTAAATAATGGAGTTTTCAGATATATAATAGAATAATTATTGCTGAAATCCATAAATTTCTTAATATAAATTAATTAATATAACTTAATTCTCAGAAATTATATTTTTTTCGTTTAATTCTTTAAATTGATAAAGAATTTCTCCAATCGTTTCAAATTTCAACATAAAAAGCTTTAGCACAAAAAGATTCATTTTGATCATTTTAATTTATT
>NIPQ01090105.1:0-29270 GCA_002806875.1 Lepidotrigona ventralis hoosana
TATCAAACCTATCGCGAGGGAAGATAATGTCTATCGATACCTCGTTTTTTTTTTTTTCTTTTTTCTTTCCACTTTATTATTCTCTTCTTTCTTCTTTCTTTCGCGTTTTTTCCCTCCCTTTTCTCTCGCTTCGAAGATTTTTGTTGCACGTGACGTGCGATAACGCGTCGACACTTGATTGACGAAAGCTGAAAGCCAATGTTCGCGCCGGGTGCGGATCGCGTGGGGCTCGTTTATATTCCGAATCAACGGGACGAACAGGTCAGAGAGAGAGAGAGAGAGAGAGAGAGTGTAAATCTCTTGGATAATGCGGGGAAAGTAGCTTTTCCAGGCATGTAGGGGGTGTAACGCTGATAATGGCCGCAGGTAGGTCAGCAACGAAGCGATAAAAGTTCCTCAAGAGGTTCTCCCTCCCTCCCTTTCCTTTCAACGACACAACAATGCCGCTCAAGCCCTCTTTTATGGCCGGTTACGCTTTCTCCTCCTACGGCTAGTAAATGACTTCGTCTGGCAACCAACTTACGCCCTGCCATCTATGTACCATGATTCGCTTGAAAAGTTGATGTCAAAGCATTATAAGATGCCGACGAGCACGTGTCTCTCCCGCGCACATACTCGTTGTCTCGCGAAGATGACCCTCCCCGTGTCTATCAGGGTTGTTACTGAACGCAGATTGTCGATTAGGGGACAGCGAAGTTTTCCTGTTTCGTGGTAATTTGTTCTATAGTCGCGCGATAGGAAAGTCGAGCAAAGAGTGAGACGAATGACTTTGAGAATGGTTAAACAAGACACGCGTGACGAGGGTCTATTCGAGTCTGACGTGTGCTGTTAGATTAGGCCAAAATTAATTGCGTTTTTTTTCTAGATAGATGGACATATATCTCGAAATATAGTCAACTTCATTTTAAACCTTAAACATAATCTGATATCTGATTGTTCAAGCCTGCTTTGGAAAAAGAGAAGGCACGATTTTAAAAAGGAACGTTTCCGTCATATTTTCGCCACATTGATTTTTCAGAAGGAAGAAAAGAAAGAAACGCTGTGCAAGCTCATAAAAAATTATCCGACGTGTATGGTGAAGAAGCGTTCAAACTACGGTCAGGATCGATTTATTAAATTTCACTACCAATGAGGAGATATTGAATTAAGTTGTTGGAACTCCTTCTTGTCGAAAAAGAGATAAGAACTTTTTTGAACGCAGAATCGAAGTTCGCGCGCCAGAAAGATGGCGAAAGATAAAAAATGGTCGACACATTAATAAAGCTTTTGTTTTTCATGAAAAAAATCGTCTTTCATTTGCACACGAAAGAACGCAGTTATTTTCTGGCCAACTTAATATTTGCTAGTTTTAACAATCAAATAACCTGATATTTGCAGTTGTACGTAGACTGATGATTTTTACGCATTTATGGAAAAGTTGGAAGCGCGAGTATGCACGGAATTGCACGCAATATGCAAAAATGTATGAAATATTCAGATGGTATTCGTGGGTGAAACGAATTGTCTACTCAAGTCTCGTAAAAATGAAAATTTGCATGAATATCCGCAGCCATAATCGAAGCTTCTTTTTACAAATGACGATTGATCAAAATATATAAATATATCAAGATTTATAGTTACAACGTGCATACATGTGTCTATAAAACATTTTGTATTATATTATAAACACAAATGTGCATTAAAGTATAAATATTTGTATTCTTTTAAATTTTATTAGCACCGTAGTTTCATTGGCGAATTTCAAAATCAAGAAGTATACAGCGTGTCCCATTTTAATCTGCCAGATGTAAAACGTATGAAAAAATGTCCCGAGCAAAAGTTGTATCGTATCGATGCCATTCATTTGACTTTGCGACAGCGTTGGAAGAATTTGCGACGGTCAATGTTGAATTTCATGTGTTTCGTATTTTCGTGAGATTAAAAACGGGACGCTGCCGTGTGATTGCAAACGTTTAATAAAAAATTAATCTCGCTAAATATAATATAATTTACAGTAACTTACTAACGATAGATATTGTCCAAACTTTTTATCTTCCTTGAACACAATACTTCCATGCTCATTTCAAATTTTATCAATTTCATTCATCCATAAATTGTGGAGAATTTAAAGATGGAAAATATAAAAAATATAGCACTCGTTGCATCTAGACTCTCTTGTTTTAATCGCACAAGTATATAAGTATGAATTATGCATAAACATCTATAGTTCAGTCACGATGGTCGTACCTTACAATATACAATATCAATGAACAAACTGTGGATTTTTATGAGTTTGTAGAAGAATAATTAAAAATGCAAAAATACACCGAGTGCGCATAGTACATTCAAAGCTGTGGAAAACAAATTTCTGTTCCAGTTTTTAAAGTAAAAATATGTATCATATCAAAATTTCAAATATATTCGCGCTCCTATATTTATAAAAATAATGTCGTTTCCATCTACTTATAAAAAAAAAAACTATTAATGATTGAGAAAGATAAAACTTGATGGGATAGATCGCCGGGCACGCAAGCGACGTTTAACGATGAAATATATGATTTCAGGGGTGGACAAGGCGTACGATGCTTAGGGATGCTTGGTCGAACGATGGTGGGAAAGGCTGGTGGCGATGGTGGTCTAGGTTGGGCGGATTGCTGGCGATGGCGACGGCCATTTCCTGTCTTGTTGCCCCGTTTCCGGGTGCCTCGGCCAATCAGGAAGCGAAGCGTCTCTACGATGACCTGCTGTCGAATTACAACCGCCTCATCCGCCCTGTTGGCAACAACAGCGATCGCCTCACTGTCAAAATGGGACTACGCCTCTCCCAGCTCATCGACGTTGTGAGTAGAATCCCACTTATTGAGTAGAATCCCAAAGCATTATTCTACGCTATCCCGTGTGAATGGCGAAACTATAGAATCAGCGAGATGTGTGTGTGTGTGTGTGTGTGCGTGCGAGGAACAAGAGCGGTAGCTTCTGAGAGTTGAGGGCTCGCGAGCTACCGATTTCATCCTGCACGGAGGTAATTGCACTATCCTATCCTCGTCTTGTCTCGTCACGATAATTTATTAACTTCTACCGTCGGTACCGTTATTGATACCGAGTGATTTATTCAATACCGTGCATCGTACACAAATTAAGGGCGACGCACTCTGAATGGCTGTGTGAGAACATCCAGCATCCTCAGAATGCGAATTTTTGGAGGTGACAAGATGCTTGGAGGGAGAAAACCAACTTAACTTGCTCGTGAAAGCTTCGGGTTGTCATTCTTGATGCATTCAATGTCCTATTTTGGACTATGTTTTTTTTTTTAATTTTTTTTTTATTAAAAATAGCTTCCTCGACTCTTAAATGGATTTTGATTTTTTAGTTTAACAATTGGAGTTTATTTTTAATTTATAGCAAATTGGTATATAAATGGAAATAAAATTTCCTCCGTGTCGAAGAGGAAATTTTCATAATGACTCGCTCAGGAATTAAATAGTGCTAATTTTGAGAGTGCTCTAAAATACTATTCTTAGAATATTCTGTTTTATTAATATTATATCTAGCGCCGTTTAATTTTAATTTCTCGGTGAGTCGAAGAACGGTATAAGTATTTTAAGATGACTGAAAGAATAGCCTTAGCTTTTTGGTATCGTCAGTTCCATTGATTTTACAGTGTTGCTCCAATTTAAGCCCGGCCATACTAAGCCGGATGAACATTTATATCTGCTCTGTCTGTAGTTAAATCATTGATAATAAAATAAAATGAAACGATTGAATTTTTACTGTCTTTAAACTCAAGTTTCGTCAGTAATAAAAATATATAGCTATTCGTCAATGTGCTTTAATCGCAGTTAAAATAAGAATTGCTTTCCAATGATGATTGTGTCCAAATAAAGTCGGCGTGATAAAAAAATTGACTTCGTTGGCCAATAGTAATCTTCTGAGAACAATTGCTTTTATATGATATTTTATACAGAGTTCTTTTGTAGCTAATCTGAAGAAAAAATTTCTTCTTTCGTAATTTTGTACTGTTCTTCGTCTCATATACTTTTACGCTTCAGTTTTCGTATTTTTTTGAAAATGTTTAACTTTAGATCTATAGTGTTTTTCAATTCACTAGTTCAGTTAGAGTCGGAGTTTTTTCAAGCAATAGTTTTGCAATCTTGCCTATCCTACATTCTACAATGTTTATACATATACAGAGTTAATATATTATCTGTAATTGAACCGTTTATTTTGAAAATGGCATAAATCCATTTTCTTTTGTTTCGAGGGAACCGAAGTGTTTGCGTTTGCATCGATTATGCGGTTCCATTAAGAAATAAAATTAAAATCGAGTCGATTGATTGAAACAAACGAATATCTTAACCCTTTGCCCACGAAAACTTCTTTTGCATGTGTGATGTTACAAACAATTTATTTACATTGAAGTATCGCATCAAATAAAATGATATAGCATTGGAAATAATCACTCAAATATATTTAACAAGCAATCATCAACGTACATTGCGAGTTTGCTAGAACAAGTATAATATATACAAGAGTTAATGGTACGTAGTATCAAAAATAATGCCCTCCACTATTTTTTGAACTTTCGTAAAAAGCGATAAGAGGAGTAGTTCATGTGAATTATTTCAATGAGTGATTTCTATTGATTCTTCTTCTGAAATTCTGAATATTATACATCATACATCATATTAGTATACACCATATTGTACAATACCGAATGTATAAGTTTGTTATAATTATCAGCAAATTACAAAAAAAAGGAGAGTCCGAGCTGGTAGGTAAGAACAGTGTCTCCTCAGAAGAGATTATGAACAAAGTGTATTGAGTAAATCTTTTTTCTTTTCTCCTCCAATTTCCTTAAAAGAGATAGAAAAATAAATTTTCACAGCACTTTCAAAATAAACGAGCCCAATCTACGAAAGCACCGCGCGCCTATTACACACAAACACACATCCACAAATCGAATTCCATTTAATTCTCTGCCTGTCTTGCGCGAAGAGATCGCGAAACAATTATTCTCGGGGGTGAAACCGGGCGAAACTTCGTACCGTTCCCTAGAATCCATCGTTCTCCTTTTCGCGGTGCGAGCACCGTTCGCATTGCAGCAGCGCGGGCGATCGTGAAATCCACGGCTGGTGCTCGGCTCGAATACTTGCTCGACATTCGACGCATCCATATACGATCGGCCGCTCGGAATATTTGTTTCGGCATTCGCGTGGAACAGGGTTGGCGGGGGGTTTGCCATCAGCAGGGTTTCCCAGCTAACTGGGAAATTTCACTGGCAAGCCGGCACACACGCGGCCGAGTGGGTTACCGGCCGGCCCGTGTACAGATTATGCAGCCGATACACACAGGCCTCGATACACACGCCGCGCGCTTCCGTCCACGTACTTGCGGTGATAAGTTGAATTCCGGGAGTTTCGGCGCCGGAACCGGAACTAATTTACAAGCGGTCTGATCCATAGCACTTGAGCCATTAATTGCCATAATCTGATCGCAAGCAATCAATCGTGTCTCGGCCCCGAGGTTTGCCGGGCCTCGTAACCGGCCACCTAACACACTCGAGGTCATCTTCTCCGACGGATCAATGTGCTACAATTACGCGATTGTCTGTCCCTCCCCCTTGTCATAGGTGATCATACCTAGCTCCTACCCTCTCCCTCCTCCTCCTCCCCTCCCCCCTCCCTCTGTCTCGGTGTACCCCGCATTGTCTCCTTGGTTATTACATTCGTGTTACATGCTTATACACCCCGGGCCCGAATTTCAGCTGTAATTACCCCCGATCTCGCATGTCTATAGACTAAATACGTGTTCAGCCCCGTTCGAACTATAATTAATTTGTTATCGGTCGGTCGGCCAGCCGACCGGCCGTCGCGTTCGGTATTATCGAAAATCGGTATCAACGAAATATCAACACGGCAATTTCACTGGGACCGTTCTCCCGCTACGGATTCGTTTGGCTGGGATTTTATTTCACCTCGCGTTACTTGCTCCCTTCCGGTTCTTTCCTTTTTCGTCAGCTTGCGACAGGTTATAGAGAGGTTATAGAGTTCAGTTTGATGATTCTATATTGATGTTGATAGATTTCAATAGATTAGGGATGTATGTTAATCAATTCTGTAGTTGTGCAATAGACTTTTTTCTAGCTGATGCAGTTACATATTGCAATAGATTTTTCTAGGGGTATGTTACATTATTACGTTGCATATCATTATAATAATAAAAATAACATGGAAACGATGGATACAGGTACATCTTGTACGGATTTTGAAAAGATTTATAACTTGTTAAATTTAATTAATTTTTATGTAACAGTGTTGTATAAATAATATATATACAAATGATACACATGATACACTGTTCGTATAAGAAAAATAAAGTATAAATTATAATTAGAAAAGGATAATAAAATAAGGCAGGAAATGATTGAGAGGACAATTTTCAACACAAAAACGTTATCTAAACGCTGCCAATTCAGAAGTCTGGCCTAAGAATTTAGAGTTGTAAGTTTAATAAACTTACAACTCTAAATTCTGAATGAAAGAAGACCATTTACAGCGTCAATTAAATACACGTTGCGATCCAGAGACTTGGCTTGAGGGGAAATGAACATTTAATTAATAAACTTAATTGGAGAAATAATAATAAAATGAATCGAGGAACGAAGCAAGATTACACGAATCATGTTAACTAAATACGTGAGTGAATTTCAAAGGTTCAGTTTGAGGGAGAAAATAAAAACTCTTTGGAGAAGATGTTTGGAAAGTAGCCAATCAGTAGCCATTCACTAGGAGAAGTGATGGAAAATTATATAGGTATAGAAAAACTGGCTGGCTATATGAAGATTGTATGTAATATAGATATATTAGCCCTATAAAGTGCATTTCGAGCGCATTGTGCGCGTCGCGGTAAACACGTACTTGGCGCAGCTTAGCGAGAATGAATGCAGGAAGTGTTAATGGACACACGAAACTGCATGGAAGCCGGCGGTGTTGCGGAAAATAAATTCCTCCGTTCTAAATACAAAAGAGATGAAATCTAATTGTCGGGGCATGTGTTATTATAAACTCGGGTAGCAGCGAAAGTTCAGCAATGGCCGCGTTATTCAATTAAATCTCTTTATCGCGTTGTTTGCGCGGTGCTTTGCTCTTTCGCGTGGTTTGTCGGTCTGTACAATCGAATTAAAATCGACCGATTAGAGTGCCGCGTGTTTTGTTCCGACCGCGCAACGACGCTGAAAAAAATTTATCGACGACAAGGAAGCAACTGGTGTAGGCGTATCGATTGATCGAGCCGAGCAACTGCTTCAATTTATAACGTATAAGCATTATATCTCAACCGGATTGTTGATCCCCCCTGCATCTGGAAATATTTGTCGGAATATTTCATGAATTTGCGGTGAAGCGCAGACAGAATTTTTGCAATTTTTAAAAAGATTCTCATTTTTTGCGTATTTTTTTTTTTTTTTTTACGTTGGAGGAGAGGACTCAAAAATCATTTTTTTATACAAACATATTTCTCTTATCGAAGTCTTCAGTTTAGTCAGAATATTATAATACTTATGTTACAACGATCATATTATAATGACTAAATTGTTTTGTCGATTGACAGTTTTAACAATGAAAGGACAAATTGTTTCAAATGAGAAGTGGCTTTCACAGCTTAGCTCGATTTTCATACGTAATTTGTCAAATTTTCGTTTCAAAATGACAGAGAAAGAAAATAAAAACATGTATACCTTTACATAAAATGTAAAGTTGATACACAGTATATATATAAATTAATATAAAGTATTAAGAATAAGACTAATACAAAGCATAAAGTGTGAAATTAAACGAAACATTAAAGTTGGGAAACGGTTTATTAACAAAGTTGCAACAGGCAGCATTAGCTAAAATTGGGACAAGCCGCTAAGCTAGAAATTTAATCGACTTGATAACTTAGATCGTTCGCAAAGATCATTCAAGGCCATCTAATGAATAAACGTCAGTCGCGTATGAACGACGTTGGCGAGTCACGATTCAGCGCGCGCGTTGAGCGAGAACTTTTCGCCAAGCTCCCGTGAACAGTAATTACAACGTGCAAACGTGTGTATCCGTCGACTCCTTGAACTAGCAACCGCAACCGGGAACACAGGATTTCAATGACACTTGTCTGGTCTACGCTTTGTTGGCTGATTCTACTTAGCACCGGCGGCGAATCGACAACGATGCAGCAGCAACAAGCCTAAATTACCCGAGGCGGATGAAAGTGTTCGAGCCACCAAATAAATTTCTGGACCATTGGACACTGCCTTATACGAATTATCGTGTCCATACAACAAATGATCAATGACAGAGAGAAAAATGTCAGAATTGAAAAAGAAGGAGTCATTACAATAGAAATGGAAAGTTTTGGACAAAATGTTTTCTGTCGTGCCAATGACTATTAATTATACATCCGTTTGTTGTTTATTCCTTTTATTAAAATAAAATGACATAAAAATGCAATATTTTGTGTCAACGAAAAGTTTCAAAAAGATGGCGTCACGAGAGAAGATATNCGAGTGAAAATTTAAAGGAAAGAAACTAAAATGAGTAATTGTATAACAAGTAATAATAAAGGGAAATAAATAATAACAGTGAATAAATAAAGTAAATGGAATTGAAGTAATGGAAACTTCGATGACCCCGCTGTTCGAATTGTACTTTTGTTACATATTTTCAACGTGTGACGAAAGTTAAGTAATTGGCAACGACATGTATTCAATTATATAGCAATTTAAAAAAATAATATATATATAATATTTATTGTATTACTATAAAAGAAGTGATTAAAATTAAACTTGTAATATATTTCCATTTTTCAATAATATTACCTTCAAGCAATTCTTTTAATTTTTAATGGCATAAAGATCCGCGTGAACTCCGGGGATCGATCATCGAAACTTCTTCTTCGCGAAAGTTTCAGGAATCTGATTACCGCGACGAACCGATAATACATTTGAGACTTATGTGTCGTCAAGTGAACCGATGTACGAATTAATTAACAAGAAACTACTTGATTATTATCCTTGTGATCATACAAAATTAGAGGCTTTGTCGATCATAGTTACGAAAAATTTCGAGCGCCAGAACATCGAAAACTGCGCGTACACCGGAAATAAGATGATTTCTTGGGCACTTCGGGGCTAAGAGGCTAATTTCTTCTTCCTTCTTCCTTCTTCCTCGCCTATTATTCCGTTATCTTTGAAACTCGATAAATCCACGAAAACTGCGCGTACACCGGAAATAAGATGATTTCTTGGGCACTTCGGGGCTAAGAGGCTAATTTCTTCTTCCTTCTTCCTTCTTCCTCGCCTATTATTCCGTTATCTTTGAAACTCGATAAATCCAGTAACTAGAAATTCTCCAGAATGTGGAATGTTCCTGGAAATCCGATCTTCAATTTCGTTCTTTCTGCTTTCTGTTTCAGAACCTGAAGAACCAGATCATGACGACGAACGTTTGGGTGGAACAAGTGAGTACAACGACGGTCTCTATCAATACGTTTCTAATTATAATCTAGAGGATTAAATATTATTGAAAGTCAATTCCTTCCTCATTACTGCGACTATCATTAGCGAGCTGTAGATTTTTGTGTAGTTGTAAAAATTTAATCACAACGCAAATCAAAAGTAGAATATCTATGGCATAACGTTTATAATAGCAGAGACAAATTTCAGACAAATTTCGTTTTTCTCTTCTTGTGTTCATAAAAATGNGCCAGCGATCAAGTTGCGAAACTTGTGTTAGAATAAATTAAAATGCAGAAACTGGGTAAAATTGTGTACTATCAAGAATACAAATCTTCATTTACATGTGCCGAAAAATCATTTAAATCTCCGGGGGAGAAAAAATTTTTGCTCTGGTAATCACGATCCGGATACGAAAGAGGATACAAGAAATCAGGTGTGCGAGGAATTTTTTTTTTCTCGAAGCTTGGATTCAGCTGGAGTCGGCGAGCAACTGGCTGGCAGAGAAAAAATTTTTGCTCTGGTAATCACGATCCGGATACGAAAGAGGATACAAGAAATCAGGTGTGCGAGGAATTTTTTTTTTCTCGAAGCTTGGATTCAGCTGGAGTCGGCGAGCAACTGGCTGGCAGCCTGTTGGTTTTTCGTTCCCCTTGGCTCGGCCACTAGTCGTTTGTCCGCGTCAATAGATCTCGCGCCTCTTTTTCTCGCATCTAGTCGTCGGCAGAGATGTACATAACACACCGACAGGGAAAAGTACGCCGCCGTCGGCCAGGATCGTCTGCCAAGCGAAGTGGCTGTCCTTTATCAGTCGCGGGGAATTGTTTGCCATTGTTGGAGAGACGGCAAAGGAAGTCGAACCCCTCTCTCCCGACTTCTTTCGGAAGTTCACCGATGCCAGAGTACGTAAACAGTGGTGTGTACGTTGGGGATGAACGTTTTAGTTCCCACTCCTGATTGTTAGGTTCGATCGTTGATGGCATTCTTGCAATGAAATCTTTGTTCCTCGAAGTCCGTGCACTCGTCGATATTTTAATAAATAATTGTTGATTGTTTGAAACTATATCGCGCTAGTGGAATTCAAATGTTCAAGGAATAGGATCGATACAAACAGTTATTCGAATTTGGGAAAGTTCATATGAATCTACGAAATTATCGATCATTCTGATCATATTGGTAATTCTGGTGTTGACGTTGACGTTTTGAAATTTTTGAAAAATGCACCAGCATTTTCTTTCATTTCATTACTATAATAAATATGTAAAGATTTCTCGCTTCTTGTTTTGTATTTTGTTTCATGCTCACGATGCGATTATAGCTTTATTGGCCACCTGTGAATATAGCGTCCGTCGACGCAACGTTACGAGCGGTACGGAACCGCAGTGACAAAAATCGTAAAATTCGGCTTAAGGTTATTGTTACCATTGCGCGTGAAATATACAGGTGTGTTTCATGGGTGAAAATAAAACTAAAATATCGTGTGCGGCAGGAAATTTACAAGTGCTTCGTTAAAAAAGTTATAACGAGAATATGAAATGTAGCAAATACGTACGTCAATATTCTTTCTTTTACTTTGATACAGAACGAAACGAGACACACATAATAATGGTTATGATATAGTTTTTTTCATCTTTAGATTCCCATTTACGAGAAACTCTGAGCACAAAAGCTCACAATACAGAAACATTTACGCAACAAAATTAATTAATTATCAATTTTGCATTGTGATATTTATGAAATGCACACATAAATATATAATCACTCGCGAAAAGTCATTCGTGCATTCACTGGAAAATTATCGCTGTTTCAAACTGTTGTGATTTTTTTTCACAAAACTATGACAATTTAAAATATTAAAAATTTTTCATCGAACGGATGAGTACACTTTGCGAGTGATTGTACGTACAGCTTCACGTTCTCACATATTCATTACAATTTTATGAACTTTTTGCTAATTAATATTCTTTCACCTACTGACCAAAGATTGAGAAGCGTCAAAAAATATATCAATTCTTGAATATATGCCTCTTAGCGTTCAGATTATTCATCAGAGCAACAATTCGCTAGAACGCGTATCCATTATAATCACAATCAGAGGCCATTCGACAATAAAATTATACAATAAACCCCAGTAGAAACGGAGATTACGGATCAGCCGCGGTTTGTCGCAAAGTTAATCACGACTGTATCGATTTCCGAGGTAATAACTTCGGTGGGTAATATTTTTTTCCCCGACAGAGATGAAACGAAACGCATGGAAAGGCAATTGCAACGAGGTGAAAGGATTAATTGGAATTCGTCAGATGGTCAAAAGGGCTGTAACGCAAAGTGGAAAGTTCTGTTTGCCTGGTGAATACGCCTTTCTACGCGAGGCGTATCGCGGTTCTTATGAAAATCGGCTTCCGATACACTTTGCCAACTTTTGGTGCTCGATTTTATCAAGGTCGGCTGGATCTCGATCGCGGCAGTCGTTTTGTTCCGGCATCGTTGGCGGCCAAAGGGGACGCCGCATCGTGAAAATTGCCCCGATGATATTTAGATAGAGATACAATTGCGGCAAGCTTTCCGTTTCTTGGCCCTTTGTGGCGTCGTGGCTCGGAGCTCGTTTGTGCCTCGGCGACAGAGAACAGGCAATCTTCTACAAGATTCAGTGATTACTCGCGATACCTCGAAACGAACAGTTATTCCGAGGAATAACACCATTCCAGAAACGGGAATTTTTAATTCGAGAGGTTAACGTTTTTTTTTTTCTCATGTTTCTCCTCTCTTTGTCCGTTTAATCGTTGCCTGCGGTACGGCTGCGGATTTAATAGACAGCCGGTAGCTCTCAGACAGCGAAGTTTTCACGCTGCTTGTGTACCTAGCTCGCGAAGCGATTGTTCAATAATTACAACGCGGAAGAAATGGAGTTTTGCTAAAATTACGTAACAGCAACTTGTTCCGTTTCGTCGTTCCGCGCCGTTGCAGACGCTTTTGCAACGAAGTATGCCAACGTAAGAAAGTTTCGATATTTGTTCGTTGGATAGCTTTCGCAACGTGAAAGGGGAATATAATCGATTCGTTCATCGAGGTCGATATCATTCGAAAGTTCATCGCGATGATACGAAAAGTAAAATAATTTCTACTGAAGATGAATACATGTATATACATATATCAAAACAAATCAATGTTTTTTTCTTTGCTAATTGATGTTAAGATTAAGAGATCAATTGAACAGATTAATTTTCAAATAAAAATATTTTTGCTCCGAAACTGTGCTTTTTAATACAAACAATGAAATTTAAATTGTGCAGATTTTTTAGTGAAATTATTAATATACTACATGTATTTACATGTAAAGTTATTAATATCAGTTATATGTTGAATGGATAAACTTCTCTATCGTACAAGTTATCAAATGAAAAGAACTATTCCAACGTAGTTTGTTCGTAATGATTTTTCAATTTTGGAAGAAATACAGTAATTGTCCCAAAATTTTTGTGCAAAGATGTACATGAAGAGAGATGTAGAGAATATATTAATATAAATTGTATTATTCTAGAAACTAAATTACTACGCTTTCGTTAAACATATTTCCTTGCAAAGTATTAGGAACAGAGAACACAACGATGCTGGAGAAAAAGAGTAAATGCTTTTTCCCAACATTTTTTGAAATTTCTCCTGGTATATCATATTCAGCTACTTTGTTTCTTAATTACTGTTTATACACTTTTTCAGACGGTCAAAAGTTGTATTCTGCAGTCTGTGTTTTGTGAAATTGTTTTCAGTTTTTCCCTTTCAGTTCTTGTTTTATCAGGAAATGTTATATATTATTATGTTAATATTATATATTATTTTACAGCAGAAACATGTTTGATAACAAAATTGAGTTGCAAATAATAGCTTTAGGATCATTTTTTTTCAAAAATATATCTGTATATAAAGCATTTATAACATTGAACATAATGATAACAAGAATTCAAAACGTTGGATAGAACTAGACAAGAAAAAATTTTACAAGATTTGTATGAATTTTATACGCAATTATAAAAATTTAATCTATTTATCGTTGATAAAAGAGTTCAATCTATTTATCTTTTTCTTGTAGATATTAATATTTATCATTGTATCAGTTTGATAGGAAAAGACAAGTCAAGTTGGAAAGATGACGAACGAATGAGATCTTTCAAGAAGAGAAAGCAAAAAAATTAACCTTGAATTAAAATTCTATCAACGATCCCCTCACATTTTTCTCAAGTTAGTTTGATCGAGTGTCGAAAGTGATCCATAGACGACAGCAGGATTACAAAGCACCATCATTTCAGCTACTTCTTATCTTTAATCCCTCTCAATTTCATTTCTGTAATCTCCAAGGAAACGAATGTCTCGCTATGACGTTTAACGCGACGGTTGATTAAACTCGAATAACCATCGACCCTTCCAACTTCTGAAGAAACAAATGGACGAATATCAGTAAAATTGGCCGCATTTATTCTAGCAATTTCGGCATTGTTGGTAGTGTTGTATCTCGCGTTTCCAAGTGCTTTCACGACTGTTTGTAAGCCTTCTACGACGCGATTC
This sequence comes from Lepidotrigona ventralis hoosana, assembly GCA_002806875.1. NCBI lineage: Eukaryota > Metazoa > Arthropoda > Insecta > Hymenoptera > Apidae > Lepidotrigona > Lepidotrigona ventralis. Next base: position 14,030 of record NIPQ01090105.1, read on the forward strand.
TAACTCTAACGACGGTCTTCTTCTATTTCCTCTATTAAAATTCCTTTCTTTCTCCATTTTTTTTTTTCTGATTCACTGTCGTCCTTTCGCCGTGGAGAAAAACATTTTTAAGCGTTCGAAACATTCAGCAAGAAAAATGAATTGGTAAACTCGAATTTGGCGTGCAAAATAGATGAAGTTTAGTGAATTTTTATCATGAGACAAGAATTACTGGATAAGAATTTTTTTTCCAATTTTTTAATTTTAATATTTCAACTTTCTTAGAGATAGAATGGCTGTTGAATGCGTAAAAACCCGTATTCTATTTGTAGTAATATTAGTTTTCAGATTTGGAATTGAAACAACCTGCTCTCGTAAATTCTAGTTATAGAAAGTTTGCGGATATTGTGTGGCCACGTAATTCCCATTATTTTTCTATTCGTGTAACCATGCCGGTATTGGAACTAAGAACGCGATCCAAGTTCCGTAATTTTTGGACGGAATATTTAAAGGCAATTTTGGATAATGTCGTTTCGAAAGTTTATATCCTCACGAAAATTGATGTCACTTTCACTGGCAATTTTCCAATTTCTCAATAAACCGTAGATTTCAGATACAGCGAAAGTACGAGTCTTTGAACACTTACCATAAAAGAACTCTTGTGTACATATATAAATTGTATATTTTGAAATTTCCTTAACATTGGATACGATAAAAAACAACTATCGTGATTACATTGGTCAAATTCGAAAATCCATATAATTCGTGTAAATATGTACACTCCATAAAAGTCAGATAACAAGTGTAATAATTATGTAATAATAATACAATTACTTTTTAATAAAATTGATACTAGTTGAAAGATTGTTAGAACTGTCGTATTGTTCATTGAATGATACCAAAAATAATGCAAAAATGTGCATTAGCTAAAAACGTGAAAAAATTAGAAATCAATAATAATATTAAACGTATGCACTGTCATGAGTTCGAAATCCTATCGGATAACTGAAATTCCAGTGTCCAAAATTCAGAAGATCTGCAGAAATGATTACAAAATTCGACAAAAAAATCTTTAAAAAGTTCATCGAAAGAATGCTGTAATTGGTTCAATCAGTTACTTCACAATAACTAATAATTATTTGGCGAATGTGTTGATAAATATAAGATTGAAATACTAATTAAGAATCTTATTTTTTGATACTATATGACAGATTTCTCGACTAATATTATTAATACTTTACTGACCGAGAGCCCATTAATCAGTTGCTATTTCAATTTTTGTCAGAATAATACAGAATATTGTGAAGTCTTTCTTCACTTTGTTATAAAAAAAATTTATTTTATTGATATTTTAGGTTTTTATCGCAGTGTTACAAAATTTCAATTATGACATTGATTCACGTTTTAGGCTTTCTAAAGGACAACTAAAAGACGTTTTAGAGAAAATAGTCACTGGTATAGAAAAAAATCCAACTAGAACGTGTAGAGTATGCTCTTTAAAAAGAAATCAGATATATTTGCAAAGCCTGTTGTGTACGTAGGTGATTGCTATACAGATTTATTAAAATTACTAAAATATATGTATGAAATATAATATATACAAGAGATATACAAAGTTTTATTTTAATTGTTTCACTTTCATAGTCAATTACGAAATAATAGCCGATGATACGAGCTACTAAAATTATTTTACTTTCAGTCTTATTTTCAACTTCGGGAGTAGAAACATATTTCGACAGGATCGGCGTTCTCGTTTCCACGAAATTATTGTTAACTGTGTCGACAATTTTTTCATCGAGTGCGCGAACACTGTGTCGAAGTGGGGAAACGATCGGTCGGTCGATCGACTATCGACTATCGACCGTCGCGACGTCATGAAATGCGACGAAACACGCCTAGTGCGAGGGAATCTCGTTGGGTACGCGGGTATAAACGCGGTAAGAGCCGATCAAATGTGTTCTATCAGGTTTCCACGTGCCGTTCACATACTCTCAGACGGCGGAATAAGCCGGCGATCTTCGTGTGCATCGATTCTCGCCGATGTGAGTTCCCTCTCTTCCCGCGGATCCATTGGAAATTCAACGAACTTCGGGGACCAGGCTTTCGCGACGCCGCGGAAATACACAAATTTCCAGATATCCGTATGTTTAAAGGGTTAGACGACACCTCGACAAGCGTAATTTCGGTTCTTCGAGCTTTGTTCCTTCGAGGCGAAAGGGTTTTTTTTTAAGTTAGGTTCGTTCTAACAACGACGAGTCCCTATCGAATCTCGTTTACGCTCGCAGTCGCTATTTTTAAACACAGATATTGTGAACCGTAATTAACGCATCGCTTGCTGTATCGATTTCTTTTGGACTTTTTGTTCAGGCAGTATGTTATTAAAAAAAAAGAAAAGAAAAGACTTAATGACTCTTTTTCTTTTTTGTATATACTGCCAACGTTAATTAAAACACGCTATGTCTGTGATACGATTTTACAACCAGGTTTTCTTATCTTCTTTCCGCCATCTTTTTTTTCTTCTTTCTTTCATTTTTATTAAAAATAACGTGTTATATTTTTCATGAAAGGGATTAGCAATGTTAAGCCTCTCGAGAATTAATTATGAATTAATTATAGCTATTTGTTTCGATTTAACGATCTGTAACTATTTAACCAGTGTGCAAAATCAAATTTTCAAAATGTGAATAATTTCGAGTTACACGATGTTATGAAGTTGAGGGAAGAAAGTTTTTTGTTTTCATAATTTCATTATGATTTTAGTTTTCTGGCACAAGACACGGATGCTCCAAAAATTTTAACTTTGCAAACAAAGAATGAGACAGAATATTATAATACAGGAAAGACCTGAGATCGAGAGAATGATGCATTAATAAAATATAATGGAATAGCAAACAGATAAAATTTTTCTGTTTACTGCTCCATTATATTTTAGGATATAATTTTGTGGAAGGTGAACAGCTTCAAAAGAAATCAATATCTATAATTAGCCGTTCGTAATTTTATAAAATATTTTTCACGAAGTTTGGTAATAAAAATATCCAACCTATGCGGAAATTGCAGATAGATACTTTTCGGACGTGGAGACGTTAATTTTAACATCAGTGACTGGCGTTTCTATTCTTAAAAATATTTTAGAATATTATAATTGATAAAAAAAATTTAAATGATATAATATCAATAACATTGTAATAGATAATAGATAATACTATAAAATAAAACAACGCGTTTTCATTTATTGCATTACAATAGAACTTCGATTCAATACAAACAATTTGTTTAAACAATTAATTAATTAATTTACTCTCTGTTTTGATTGTTTTGTATTATTCAGATACTAGAACAATCTCTGTATAATGGGTGTTCTGATAATCGAGGTTCTCTGCCATAAAATATAATATTTCTCAAAGATTGATTGTTTTGCCTCATAGGACAATTTTTGTCACAACATACATTTCGCGCGATAGTCGAACCATGATGATAGTCAATTGAAATATCGAATCGAACGTAACCAAACATTCTCTCACGTTTCAACGTTGCAATGCTTTCGCGAATTTAGGATGTAAATTCGCATGAAACCGGCGTTGGATCAAAAAAAAAAGCGTTGGGGTAAAAAAAGAGAAGAAAGGCTTGTGAATATACACTCGACATCTTGTTTTCACTCGACGGGGGAGGAATAAAATACCGATGCCGCGGTATATCTCGAAAGCGATATCCATTTCCAGCGTGAAAGACTAACAAGCCGCATTTGTCAAACAGTTTCGAGAGCGATATCCAAAGTAGTTTCCCGACGACGACGACGACGACGACGACGAGCAACTGCCGTCAAATTGGCGTCGTTTTTTCACCCTCCGAATGTCGCGGCAAGCGGTCGCGATTTTACGAGCTCGTACCGGCCCCTCCTTGTATCGGCATGCTTCTCCATCGCGTAATTTATCGCCGCGTCGAGGGGAATAGGAAATTTTTACGGGCCAGCGGACTCGTGCCTTTTCGAACGAACGATCCTGCCGTACAGATTTTTATTAATCTACTTCACTTGTCCCCCCGAGAAATCGATCGGAATTTAAGAACCCGGCAACTCGAACGAACGACTTCCCGTCTTTTAGAATTGTCGAACGTTTCGTTTGCAGATTCCCATAAAGTTAGCCGACTGTCTGTCACAACCGGTGATTCTACTCTGGGAAGTAAATCGTAAAGGAAGAACAATAAGCATAATGATGATAATGAAATAATCGGATATAATAATAATAATATCGTTTAACAATTTGTTATTCTGAGTGTAAACGAATGATTGCAATGATATGAAAGTACGTGTTGGAATAATAGTAATAATAAATAATAATTTAATTTTATATCTAAATGCAATGATTATATTATTAATTTTAAAAGAATATCAAATAATTTCTATTTATTTCTATATTATTAATGATAATACGCATAAATAAGATTTCGTTGTTTATTTTGTTGTGTTCTCTTGACTTGACACAATCACCAACAAGCTATTCTTGTCTTCGGGATAATTTTCGAAAAAATTATTACTATCGCGATAGCAGAAATTTTTCGACAACAGGAAGAAGCGACCATTTCCGACGAAACTAACGACCGGCTCGTAGCTTCCTGAGGAAATTTCGGTCGTTTAATTTAATGAGTACACCTCGCGTGGCAGCCAAAAGTGTTAATTGCTTCAGCGCAATTGAATCGGCTGCGCGCTATGCACGGTGTAATCGAGCGAATATATTCTGCCAATGACGGCTCACCGTTGCCCGAGCTGGATGGTTTATCGGTCTCGCGATCATTTCAACGTGTCACGTTATTTTTCACAATCGAATCGCGCGTTTCAATTCCTTCATTTCCTTCAGCCCGTAAGATCAGTCATCGCGCAGGGATCTTCAATTCTTTCTCACGCATGTAAAATTTCTCGCAATAGAGTTAATAACGAGAGTTGTTCCGATCTTCCCTTTCCTTTTCCTCCGCGAAATGAATTCGTGTTAACATTGTTATCTTGTAATGATATTAGGTTTGTCGATAATATTGAAATTGAACAGTAATATTTGTCGCATAAGCTAATCTGTCAAAGAACGTACAGGAAATAGTTCACAATTTATTTTACGATTCGAATACATCAGTTTACTATTTTACTTTCTTTCACATTTCGCTGTATATTGTTATTACCAAACTGTGGATTTTGATGCACTCGTCGAAAATGCACAGAAGATGTTCAATATTTAAAATATTTACAAACTATACTACTTTTACCTAGTTTTCCAGTTGTCTTCACGGAAAAATGTGAATTTGCGTGTATTTCCATTCGAAATTAATTTGAAATAAATGTACGACAATTTCAAATGGCGCCGACGGAATTTCGCTTGTAACAATATTTGCGAATAGCGAAACTTTGAAAATGGGAAAAATGTCGCTTATGCGGAATTACGCCCGCGATGGCACACGTGGGGTGAGAACTGTTCGTCAAAGAAACAGTTTTGCGCGTTATTTACGTTCTTCTGAAATCCCTCGACACGGTATAATTGATTTAGACGGGCTGGCCGGGTGAATCGTGCGCGGAATTTTTGTCGAATCGGCGGGACTTGGCTAATTGCGGCGGGAATAATTCATGCCGGTGAAAATCAATACGTCTCTGGCAACGTTGCGCACATGTGTGTAACTTCCACGAGTTTCCTAATTCTCTCGCGAGCATTTAAACCGAGGGCCAAGCCGATTTAATTGAGCCTCCTCCCAATTTTCTTACGAAACAGGACCGAGAAGTTAAGTTCCGGTTAAAAAAAAAAAAAAAAAAAAAAAACAGCTTGNAAAAAGAAGAAACAGCTGGTTGTGTTTCATTGGTCGAGTATTAATTATTTCGAGGAGGATTTCAGCGTGTCGAAATATGTGTATTAAAAATCGGAACGAACCAGATCCGAGAACGCGTCAGAGGATTTTTGTTTGTCGACTCGTCCGCGCAAATGCAATTATTTACAATCGTCGAATTCATTGACAAACAGGATGGCGGACTTGGACTTGCACGTCGACCGTGTTTCGTAACGATCGATGTCGTTTCGATTCGATGCGCAAACGAAGATTATCCATCGTTTATTACGATGTTCATCGATCACTCTGCACGATGATGAATTAGCACTCGACTGTCTCTTCTGGCAGGACATCGAGTATTTAAATCTAGCTGACAGCTCGCGCTTCCTCTTTTTATAACATGCTGATATAATTACAATTTTGTATAATGTGACGTATAGTATCTGAATAGACGCGAACTAGAGCGAAAGCTATAACAAAGCAAGAGGAACAAAAGGATTTTAGAAAGGAGAAATTTCTAAAGGCAGCCCTAAGTCAATTGACACTCAATAATTCACATAATTCGGAATAAGTCGCATAAACTAGATTTCTTACGAAATTTGTTAAAAAAATTGTTTCTCTACAGATTGAAACTATGTATCATTAACTCTTGTGTGTTATACTTGTTCTACTGCGCGTTGACGATTGCTTTAAATTTGAAACGATATCACATGTTGAAAACATGAATGATTATTTCCAATGCTGTATCATTTTATTTACAAAGTGATGCTAGTAATACAAAAAAAAAGTTTGTCAAGAGCAAAGGGTTAGAATTAATTACGTATCCGTAACAGGTAACGAGTATTAGGTATTAATATTTTATCATTAAGTATGATGATCTGTTCTTGAGTAATCGCTTCGGATAATGTTCTCAATGGCTTAATGCGCGTTTATTTTCCTGTATTACAGTAATTGTGGTGTTGAATTGAAGCAGAGCTTCAGCATTGAACGTCAATTTTCAGAGAAAATTTAATATTTATTGTTTATAGTTTAGTTAGTACAGCAATCTGAGTTATGTGATACATGCACGTTTGTGTACAAAACAAATATTAATTATGATAACTAAAATGAAGATAGATTTTTTTTGTATTATTCATATCTACATAATATTTGGAAAAAATTTGGAGCGTTACAATATAAACTAGTCTTCTTCGTCGATTTTAAATTAAATACTACACTACTGTCTAATAATTTTGTTTACTGCGATAAGTTATTTATGATTAGCGAGAAAACAGTATTTCAATCGAGTATTTGTTATACGTTTGTAAGTCGTATATTCGGTTGATTAATTTAAATATATCTTTAGAAGAATTACAAGGCTCAAATATACCTCTACAGCTAATTACAAATTTGTAATTAATATATATCTTTTAGAAGAGCTACAAACACGTAAATATAGTTATATAAAACTTAAATACATCTTTAGAGCTAATTACAAATTTGTCGTCGATTTTATAGAAATGAAATGTAAAGGGGACGTGTGTAATTTAATTATGTACTCGAAAAAGAGCCTAAAAATGCCCCTTTTTGCATTCAACAGTACAGGGAGTGTAGGATCTGTCGTCTCGAACAGTTTCTCACTGTAGCAAATTCTTTACAATCCAACGATAATTTTACCATTTCCATCGTACGAGCAGATTGTTTTCTTTATTTCGCGTTAATTCGTTTCGCTGGCCTTGTGAATCGGGGAAGAATCAATCTCGGAAACGGCGAATGGAAAAATACGTCCTCGCTGTATAAAAGAAAGTCGGCTGCGCCTTATTTCCGTAGTCGCATCTCGCAATTCTCCACTATAAAAATAAGAAACTGAAGGAAGCAGAGTTTCTGCCTGCTCGTAATTACTTTTCCACCATCTTAATCAGTTCGTACTTCGTTTGACCTGCGAACTGATCAGAAACGGGCCTCGAATGAATCACGATGAAGAGAAGTTTGCTAACAAACTGTTTCTCCTCGGGCATTTTGCATGTTGGATCGTCTCGTCAGTAACGCGGTTTCTCTCAGAGTCTCGAAACAATGGGGATCGGTTAGATCGAAGTTTTTATTTAAGTTGAAGTTGGAATGAAAAGTTCAATAGAGAAAGGTAATGAAATACGGTAAAATTCATCGTGCGGATTTATTTTTTATCTGCACGAACAAACAACAGCGTTATTTATGGGATGACTGATACTTTTTCATTTTATGCAATTTTTCAGTTTGTAATGGATAAAATTCTGTGGACTAGTGAGTAGTCGGGGAAAAGTTTCAATATTTCAGTTATTTTCAAAACAAAGTTTCACAAACTTGAAAATTTCATTTCGTGTTGGCTGCAAAAGGTTTAGGAAACATTTGAAGTACAAAATTGCTATTAATCTACAAATAAAAATGTGTTATTTAATATGTAACGCGGCGAGTTTCTAAAACAATGTGAATTAATTATTTATAAATATTTGATGCTGGTTTTCGGTTAGCAAGAACGGAGGTTTATTTTCTATTTCGAACTGTTACCTGATATATTAATAACTCTGAAAATATATTTTCGCTTGTAAATTGGTAGGAATTGTTTACTTCAGAGTTCTTTGCAACGATCGAAACGAGGTTCCGAGGCTTAAGAATAAATAATGACTTTGAATTATAAAAAAAAAAAGAGAAAGAAATAGAAAATTCTATAAATTCTATTCGTAAAATGACTCGGATACATTGTTATTTCGTAAGTATGAAAAGAATTCGCAAAACTCTACCTACTTTTGTATTGCATACAATATTATCTATCCTTGATATTAAAAGAACAAAAAATTCTTTTCACACTTAGAAATTATATAATTTGCAATTAAAAGATTATAATTTTATAATGTTAAGTCTGATAATATTTCTCTTTCTCTCGAGAGAAGTTTCACTTTCTTGAAAGTTTGAAAATCAAAGTGTAACAATCGGCCACGTTTTCGCAAATTAACCCGCTTAACCAACGTTTCATAATTTTTCCCATTCAGATTTCTGGCGTTGGGCCGGTTAAGTTATTTCAGTCTGTTGACACGCCAATAATTGTAGTTGCACACACAGTTGAGCGTAGAAATGGAGCCGGCGATAAAGAAAGCCCCGATTTATTTCATTTATTGGCACGCATAACCCGACAATGACGTGGATGGCGAGCGTGGCGGAAACTCGATAGAAACGCGGAACGGATGAATGGAACTCGGTTTCGTTTTAATATCGCGTGAAACTGTGCTCGAAAGTTGCTACGAACGTGCTGGTTCATCGGAGCGATTATTTTAAAGAGTGCAGGGGGGATGGCTGATGGAGAGCTCGCGAGGATTTCACGCGTTTTACTTTGTCATGGCGTTTAATCGATGAAATTCTAATTGGGGATCTAAATTTTAAATGGCCGCGAGCCCTGTGTTTGCAAGAAGAGGTTTCTATTTGAAGGATTCTCAAGGAGATCAGGAAAGAGGTCAGAGAAAGAGAGAGGAAAGAGAGAGAGAGAGAGAGAATTTGCAGCGTAATTATTTGAAGGACGCCGAGCGATAATTCAATTCAAAGCGTAAGGATGGCCAATCGAAACAAGTTTCAACTACGCGCGAGACTGCATTGCTATTTTCGAGAGTGGCAAGTTTCTCAGGTTCAAAAGGAATTATTAGTTCGCCCGTACCGAGAGAGGCTAACGTAATCAGGATTTGTCCGAAGTTCCGTAGCTTCTATATTATTATTATTGGCGTATTTCGACTTTATCCTCGAGATGAATTGCACGGACTTCGAGCTTTGCTTGAATTATGCTAGGAAATAATTTCATTCATTTTGGGAAACATGATCGTGGTTTAACTACGATTTGAACAATTGTTAGTTTTGAAAGACTTTTGTCTTCACTTTTTTTTTTCATTTGTTTATTTATTAGAGAATATCATCGGTACAGTTTGTAAAATGGTAGTTGAAGTGAAGCGAAAGACACATCGATAGAAACTAAATAAATAACTTAATTATCTATTTTTTTTTCATTCAGTCTGATTATTAAAGATTTAAACAAATTGATAAAATAAATAAATAAGTATTGATATAATTTCTGCCATTTAAACGCAAATATTCAGATGGCAATTATACCAGTGTCCTGTTGAGCTTACTTTTTATAGAATATTTTGTTTATATTTATGTAATTTTTGAACATTTTAATCTTTTTACGTATAATTTTAATTTTTGAATATTTTATAGTTATACATTCCGTGTATGTTTATAATTAAAAAAAAAAATTACTGGAAGAGTTGAAATATGCGCGTTTAAAAAATGTGTAAAACTTCGCGTAGTTTCATATTGGCGCGTATCTTATTATCTTATTATAAATAATATTAAATGTGGTGAAATTGCAAAATTATTATAGAAGATAATACACACACAACATAGAGCAGTTATCGGTGATCGTGTAATGAAAATATGCTAAACATAAACTTCACATAGCTTCTTTTTTTTATTGATGAACGATGATGACGAACAAAGAGATTATAAATTTATTTTTCTATAAAATTGCGATTTAATTCAATCCTGTTAAAGAGGGAATGTTCAGATATTCTTGAACGATAATAGTATATTTACAGATTTTTACATGCTCGAGTTAATTGTGAGCCAGAACACTAAATTTGGTTGTGTTATAATCGGCAGAGTCGAGATACAGAGCGATTATCGAGCGATGATCACGTGTTTGAAATAAGCTAAGCACGAACTTTGTCTAATTTTTTTTTTTTTTTTTTTTGTCGGTTATTTTATTTTACACAGCACTAACGACGATAAAGAATAAAGTAATTATAAATTTATCCTCCCATAAAATTACGATCGTCCTGCTGAGGAGAAAGAAACTTCAGACAATGTAGTTGATGCCTATATAGATTTTCGGGAGCCATAATATTTTACTTCAGTCACAATTAATCTTTAATCAATATGACTGAACATTCGAAAGCTAAACGAAAAATTCTAGAACTTTTCAATTCGATTGAAATTTGTTTATCATAATGCAATTACTCACTCGCTTCGCGAAGACCTTAACTTGAGTGTTAAGAGGAAAGGGATTATTAGCCTCGATAGTCGCGCGTTTTAAAATACGCTCGCTTCTATTCATTTTCTCCGCACTTTGTGTCTTCGTTACTATGGCGCAAGAACGAAAATAAACGAAACTTATTTTTGCGTTGTTTCTGCTTGCAGGAGTGGAACGATTACAAGCTGAAGTGGAACCCGGATGATTATGGCGGTGTCGACACCCTCCACGTGCCGTCGGAGCATATATGGTTGCCGGACATTGTTCTTTACAACAAGTAAGTCGATCTAATCACGTCTGGTCACGCGACTTCTTTCACTGGATTAAAATCCGATAGCGGTTAAATTAATACCCTTCCCCCCTTCTCCTCCCCTCCCCCCCATTCCCCGCGCGCGAGAGATAGAATTTCGATATCGGTTTTTACCCCCCGTGGATAGGAAACGTAGTGGAAAAATACGTCGGAGACGTCTCCAGGAGTCTTACAACAGTTGGACAACAAAATTAAGACCATTAAACGGCGCTGGAGATCGTTTCGACGAGATGGGACGCCGGCCGTTGATAAAAAGCGATAAAATATACGATCGTGACCGAGGGAGAGCAGTTTGTGCTCGTCGCGAGACGAGAGTTTTGCACGAAAGCTGCGCGGGTGCAGGCCAGACTGCGGCCGCAATTTGTTCGTCCTGAATGGTTTTATTTTTATAACCGGAAAGGGCACCGAGGAAACAGCCATTCGATACGTAGAGCAATATTACGCTAGACTGCATGCTTCTTAACCTCTCGCACGCTGTAATTTACATTCGCGTCCGCGGGGGACGATAAAATGGCGTCTGTAAAGGTGGTGGGTTTAGAGGCTGAACGATACTGTAACGTGCCGGATTAAAAATTAGCAACGTGCACAGTTGTTCTGTATGTTTATTTTTGAATAGTTAAAGGTCCATTCATCGCGAAAGTTTAATGTCACTCGAACGGGAGAGAATGGTAACATTAACCAAGTTTCGCGAAACGAACTAAACGGCATAGTTAAAACTTCGACAACTTTTGGTGGACGATTTATATGAATCTGAATTCTTATTACACGAATGGAAAATTGTATTAATTCCAAACGTATAAACTATCTTTCAAAAATAAGAAAGAAACGTCGTATGAATCTATATTCTACGTATCTCAGTTTTCGAATTATAGATGATTGAAAAAAAAATGTTCAAAATGGCATATCTAAAGCAAAGAATTACATTTTCGTTATGAGACGAAAATCAGTGGGCTTCTATATTATATTAATTCCGAAAATATAAACTAACCATCTCCCAAAAATAAGAAAGAAACGTCATATGAACCTGTATTCTACGTACCTTAGTTTTCGAATTATAGATGATTGAAGAAATTGTTCAAAATATAAATTCAAAAAAAAAATCTATCGATACGAGTTGAACAAAACTCAATCCATTGAAATTTTATTTTTGCAAGAAAGAATTCATTCGAAGAATTCAAGCGAGTACGAAATTCAAGGCATGCAGTAGCATTGTCCAGACACATCGAACATTTTCTTCAATTATCTATAACTCGGAAACTGAGGTATGCAATACATATGACATTCTCGTGTATTTTAACATGTTGACTGTCGAAGTGTGACGAAATTACTCGTTGTTTAAAATTGTTTTTGTCGATGATATTCTTATTCGAATTATTCTAAGATATCATTAGAAATAGAAACGTCGGTGACCACGTAGATTCACCATTTAAAAATCATCCTGTGTAACTTGCAACAAATACATAATCGACTCGAGAAATCATGAAACAGCACAAAAATTCGTACATTATACTCTAAGAAGATAATATAGTTGAAGAAGCATCTCACAAATTATGGTTCAAAAGAAGAGACAGTCATTCAAGGGAGCTCAGGATATTTCAGTCGTTCTTTCGCGTTAATCTGGCCGACGTTCGTCCCTTTTTTTCTTCTGTTCCTCTTTCCCGTGGTGCTGGTCGGAGTGTATCGGGTCACAGTCACGGTGCGCTACGTCGTCCGTCACCTTGGTCCCGCCATACTTCATGGGATTTTAGTGGAAAGTGCAGAGCACGGTATCTCGTAAACTACCGCGGAATATTCCGTGCCGGTACGTGACGTTTTCAACGAAGAGCTCGCTAAGGCCATTTTGAAAATCCATGGCCGAAACGGGACGGCACACGAGACCCACGTATCCTGGACCGAGCGAGGCGAGCCGAGCCGAGCAACCCTGAGAAATAGGATGTACTTCGCCTGGAGGACGACATTTTTACGAGGAAGTAGGATCGAGTCGTCGTGATACCACGGTGGTCTAAATGGCCCCCGATTTCCTAGCTCGGTATCTCATGCCGGATTCCTTCCTTGTATCCTTAGGATTAGAGATCGGATGCTTTCGACGTTCGGCGGGGAAAATTAAGATAGGGTCTCGATCGTTTCGATCGGTGTATATTTCGGCTTAGTTAGATGAAAAGCGACCAAGTCGGTGGAAGTCGCTCTCGAGAGTAGTGTAAAATTGTTTCAGGATGCCTTGCAATGTTGAAAGATTTGATCTTTATAGTTATATCGATANGATGCTTTGCAATGTTGAAAGATTTGATCTTTATAGTTATATCGATACAAGTTGAATTGTTTAATATTATATATTAAATTTTCTGGGGCGCTTATTGCGTAAAAGAATTATTAATATGTAGTGCATTTCTTTGGTTTACTATAATAATCGAAACATTCGACGAATGTAACAATGAAATTTAGAGAGTAAGAGTATGAGAATATAATTTAACATTTTGATCAAAAATACTCGTATCTAACTTATTAGTTAATTGTCTCATCTCTCATGTGTGTAGTTGTGAGTGTATAAGAAAATTCGTACAATTAATGGACTAAATTGTTCAGTGGCCTAAGTTAAAATTTTGAAAATTCGAATTTAGTCTTGTATTTTAATTCTCGTAAACACCATCCCTTTAGTTTTGTAACTAGCATGAGTAAATTTCTTTTCGTCGTGGCATTTTTATGATTTAAAAATTTCTTTATAATGGTAAACAACTATTTTATGAAAAGTAACAATAAACTAACTTACACTTACATACATCCTAGTAAATTGAAATAATTATATCCTGACTTTTAATACATTTATTATATTATCTTTAGTATAATGTCTAATATAATATATCTTTTTAAATTATGAACACAATTTTGACAGAGGTCGAAGTTACAATCTATCATTAATTAGGAAGTGAAATTAATATGAAAGTAAACGTATGATATTCTTAATAGTTACAATTCATAAATTCGGATTCTCGAAAGATTATTAATTCCAGAGAAAACTTTATGTCTATTAATTCGATACATTGCCATAGTGATAGGAATTTTCGTTCAGATTCAAATCCTATTTACACTTATTCAACAAATGTAGTCACCCATATTCAGTCAGAAAATAATTATTCGAATCTTGGCAGATATTTGTAACTGTCTGTAAAAGTTGTAAAAGTTTCGTCTAAAAGTCGAAACGATAGCGCGAGTAGCAAAAGACAACCGCTAGCTAGTTCGGTTATAGCTAGTTCTAATTAGAAATTAAATTTCAGCCGCACGGATTCTCGAACTTTGTTGCGCGTTCAGAGTAATTTGTGCGGAGGAATCGATTTCTTTTTCGCGCTTCCCCCAAGAATTTAATTGCTTCCACAATAGTTACGGGGCAGTTGTTTCCAACGATACAGCACGATACGCGGAAAGAAACTAAATTTAACTTGGTTCGAATGGAGCTGGCACATTCGAAACGTCTTCTATTTATCAATGACCGCGTGTCTCTCTCGCGATTCGATCGACATGCTCCAAGTAAATCGTTTGTGCCCTTCGTTGCCTGATGTTTCTCAACCAGAAGTTGAAAAATGAAGCGTTTTTACGTCTGTTTCTGGTTCCTCAATTTTGCAGTTGAATTTGATACCAAATTATAATACACGATTTCAAGATGATTCTATGATTAAATAGTTTTCGAGATAAACTCATACTCATCAAGTAAGTGTCAACTTCTACACAACTAATTTTAATACCAGGCTCTATCATCTTTGTTTTTTTACATTTTCTCCATCGGTCTTCTCATCGACCATAAAGAAAGTAAAATTCAAATGGCAATTACACGCATAAGAATAACATATATTCATATTTAAAGAAAAGAAGACAGAATATATAACGAATTCCTTTCCATTTCTAATTCAAATCTACAATAACAATTTTCTTTCCATTTCTTCCGATTTGTGCACGCAAAATTTTGAAAATCCGCAGAGAAACACGCGATCTAGTTATCGAGGTGATTTTTCGAGCTACTCTTTTACGCTCGTTCCCCAAACCGAATGCGCAACGTGCCCGATCCCGTGCACCGGCAAAAAAAAAAAAAAAAAAAAAAAAAAAAAAAAAAAAAAAAAAAAAAAAAAAAA
>NIPQ01090105.1:29276-39289 GCA_002806875.1 Lepidotrigona ventralis hoosana
TTCCTCTTCGGCGATACGTACGATCAAACTTTTTCGCCGGGGTGTTCGCGTCGACGAGTGTGTTTCTCATTGTATATCAGCCTGTTTTCCTTTGACGGTGCTGGCAGACGCGTCGACGTCTCGACGCGAGTTTTTATTTTCAATTACGCACCGGAGTGGCTGCGACACGGCCACGGCGTTCAATGCTAAATCACAAAGGGGACGTTCTCGAAAGTCGAAACTCTCGACATACATTACGCCGTTTCAATTACTCGAACAGCGACAGGGAAGAACAGTGGATGGTAGGATGAATCGATTGTCCTGGCTCGAACGCTTCGAAAGGCTCAAAGTATCGGGTGGGATGGTGTGAGGGCGGAGACGAGGGAGGAGGTGCTTTGTGCATCACCGACAACAGTATGCAAATGCATCCTCCGAGAGGATGACTTCCTGTCGTCCTTCTCCACGATCTAGCCAGCTGATGGCAATGGCAGATAGAAGTAATTTGTATGGAATATTCGAATCTGATTAATAATTCACATTGCCGAAGACGGGGCGGGACGTTCGAAGCAGAATCGTTCGAGACGAGCGAGCCTTCAAAGAAAACTTGGTCGCCGCCAGTTGAAAGGGACTTTTCTCATTGACGATCAGGACGATATCGAGTCCTCCGTCCCGATAATATAGGCATTGTTCACCGGATGAATTTTGATGGCGTTCGCTCGGTTTGACGTCGCCGAGGCCCGGTGACCGTGTTTTCCTTTTCGATCCTCCCGCTCTTTGATCGTTTTATCGAATTTCAACCCTCCCCTCCACTCTCTGTCAAGAGCAATTCGCTGTTTAATAACTTGGCCGCTCTGCTTTGTTGTCTCGACGGGACCAGCGATGGACCAGTTTATCGATATTGCTTTCTGGGGGCCGTTTTTTTTTTTTTTTTTTTTAAACNCGAGCGAAAAACGATGAATTATCGAACGATCGGACGATCCGAGACGCGAAAGTTTTGCGAGACACCGGCAGCGTCTGAAACAATTCACTCGTACTTGGAAGTTCTCGTAGCGTAACTTCGAGGTCAACGCCCATTTCTCGACCAGACCGTGGGAAGATCCCCTTAGGCCTTGGAGGATGTATCAATTAAATCGAAGTCAACCGTTGCTCCGTAAACTGTGATGCGGTGGAGTGGTCGCGTGGCGTTCGATCCGCCTGGTCTTTCCCGCGCGATAACTTTCACGCCGCGATCCTCGTATCGATTTAATCGATCGAGTTCTCTGTTTGCTATACTACTCGCGTCTCTCTCTCTCTCTCTCTCTTGCTCGCGAACGCACACAATTCCGAATTCTCCGTTGCTGCGCCTCGGCTGAACTGACACTTCTGAAACGATGAATAAAAACATTTTTCGCCCGCGGAGTCGCGCACTCGAAGTGCACAGCGCTCTTCAGCCTGCACGAGAAGCTTGAAGATGCACGATATCGAGACAGTTAATAAGCTCGTTCAATTTCAAGGGGCGAAACGCCGAGAGACTTCGCGTTTGCGTGAACGTGCCTCCCGGTCGTAGAAATTCCACCATAACGCTGTTGCAACGTTGTGTACAACGTCTGCCATATGGTCGCCATTGAGTTCGAAATTTGCAACTACGAAGCTCCAGATGGAGAACTTATTAAAATTGTTTGTTTTAGTTTTCGTCTCGGTCGAGACTTTCAGCGCAATTTTCCCTTGTTTTCCTTTGTTTGGCTTCTTTTCGTCAAAGTGGAGAATAGGGTGGAGAAGAGGGAATTGCTTAAGAAAATGGAAATAATAAATACAGCAATGATGAATTAAATAATATTTGTTGAATCGCGTTCCATTTNATACAGCAATGATGAATTAAATAATATTTGTTGAATCGCGTTCCATTTGAAAGGTGTTATAAATTAATGTAACATAGTCGCATTGAGATGGATTGAGACTCCTTAGCTTAGTTTAGTTTAGATCGAATTAGACGAATTTTATCTTGCAGGTACAGTTTCTTGAAAGTGTGGACGAAATTGTTCTTTCATCATCCTTTTATACAGTAGAAAAATTGGAAGCTGGCTGTAGCCAATCAGATTCGATTTTTTCTCCAAGTTGCCTCTACATGGTGGGGTTTTCTTATTCGCTTAATCTTTTTTTATTGAAACATTAACTGTTTGTTCACACACACACGCACAAATTAATTAGAAATGAAGTCATAAAAATTTCAACAGAAATGAAATATTTAATTCCTGTCCGTAATTATTTTTCTGCATTCTTTACACAGAAAATGCAAACAAAATCGGCACTCCTCACTTTCCCATTTTTCGACATACCAAGTATAAAATCCAGTCCTCTTTAGCTTGATCGTTGATGGATGTAATGTTACATTTTTCGCCGCTTTAAAATTTCGAAGATGATTTGCTGATATTAAACGATTACATAGAACGAAAACTATTGAAAAAAAACTTGTATAATGAATTGAAAGTTGTCTTTCGTTCACTACATTGTTACTGAATGAATGTAAATAATTGCTTTGGTAGTGAGTTTCTTGCTACACCACGTATTACATAGAACGAAAACTATTGAAAAAAAACTTGTATAATGAATTGAAAGTTGTCTTTCGTTCACTACATTGTTACTGAATGAATGTAAATAATTGCTTTGGTAGTGAGTTTCTTGCTACACCACGTCACAAAGCCAAATCGAGAGTTTGCAAACGGCTCTAGAATTTTGAGACGGGGAATTATGGCAACGGCTCGTGTCGTGGGAACGGACCACGTAGCGGAAAGTGCTGTTTTGACGAATAGTTCCGGTTTAAAGAATCTCCGAGCACGGGCGGGAATCAGTGGGTAGGAATTATTCGCGAAGTTTCGCGCAAACTTTGAACGTTTCTTGAACGGGAGCAAAGGACTAAAGTCNTTCTCGTTTCAGTCGCGCTGTTGAAACCGATGAACGCGTTTCGATAGTCGAAACTTTCGACTTGCCTTGCAGCCCGTGTTAGCGAAAATTCGGACGATTGGTCTCCCGAGCATTAAATATTTCGTTTCGTGGCAAATGAGCGAAGAATCGATGGAAAAGGTACTTTACCTCTGTGTGATAGCTGGACTAAGAGTGATGGAAAATTGAAATTTTTATGGGTATTTGAAATGAACGACGCACAGACTATACGTAGACAAATAGATAGAATGTATATTGTAGTTATTATTATTCGTTGGACTTTGTAATTTCATATAATTCATGTATCTCAAAATATGTTGTAATTATTATTATACCTTGAACTTCATAATTTCTGATAGTTCCTACATCTCAGAATTTTCGGCCAAGCACTATAGTAGAAGTGAAAATTTTCACGCGCGCAAGAAATAAACTAGAATATGTTCTAATTATTATATGTTGGATTTTATAATTTCAGACATGTTGATATGTATCTCAAATTCAATTTTCCGACAAGCACTTTATCTGTTTTGTGACAGAAATTGAAGTTTTTATGAATTTATATTATAATAATCATTATTATATAGCGTATTTTTAGGATTTTATAATTCTACATTTTTCATCAGAAGAAATGGTCTAGACAGTGTTTCAAGATCTTGCTTCGAAAGTGAAAGAATTAAATAATACTTTAAAAGACTCGAGTCGTCAATTCGAATCGTTAGCCCTTGGATATATACAATGAAAATTCGAAGCGAGTCGAAGTGTATTGGATCCCATCGCTGTCCAGAGATCACGATTTCACGTACGAAATATCGATACTTAGTTTCAAAGAGAGGCGAGGAACTAGTCCGCACCAAAGGTAAATTATCGTATGACGGCGCTGTGCACGAAAGAGACCTACATTAACGCGGCCAGGTTCGCGCGGTAACCTGATTACAGGGATGAAACGGGACAACGATAGGGAAGGAAACTTTGTCCGATACTGTGCAAGTTTTGTTGCAAACAAAGCCCACGCAATGATCAAGAGGTCCCGGTTTAATGCTAAACGTTGCAAATCCCCGTTTGCATGTGTCTTCAAAGCGGATTACAACCGGAATCGGCGGCGGTGCGAAACTATTCTACACGTCGAGGCGCGATTACGAATGAACAATGACGTTTCGGCTGGTGGTAATCACTCGCGGCGTAACATAATCAGGTTAACTGACTTTCATCTCCGCGACGATAGTTTTCGTCTGTTAATCGCGGCCAAATTCTGCGATTCTTCATCCGACTGATATTTAACTCTGTGTTTCTGTGCACGCGAAACATTTTTGTACTCCGGAGAGATCGAACGATGTTCAACATTGTTACAATGTTGCACGATATTTTCTTTTTTTTTTTTTTTTTNTTTTTTTTGTTGAATGAATTTCAAATTCATCTTGTTTATTTTGTGTTTCCAATTTCTGTTTACGTCTTCAGCCTTTCTGTTTATATTTATTTGGTTTATAGAATATATCTTACAAATATATTTCACTTATTTTGATGAGATGGAAAGTACATTTGTATCGTAAATATGCTTTGAAAAGCATATTTGAATTGTATTACTTTCGTTTCAAGTATACGATACATTACATTTAAACGTTAATTTTCTATTTGTTCTTTAATTATCGCTTTTATCCACCCCAATATCCGTTTGTTCCCTCTTATACTCATTCGCAATCAATGTTTCTTGTATGCAGTAGCTAATAAGAACTTTCCAACATCAAACTTAACCAGTAAACAAATTTTTGCCGAATTTTTCGCAGAGGAGAGACAACATGGCTTTAATATAACTTTTAGTTCCAATTTTTGGAGTTTCGAGATTACTGCAGCTCGAAAGTTCTGTATGCACGATAGCCATAGGAGTTTCTTCAGTCGACAGACATAGTGAACAATTAAATTGTTAACAGACTGATATACTGAACGAGAGGAAACAACCGATACTCAACGAGACGGCACTCTTTCGTCGGCCATATATTTTTCAATGAAATGCGATAAAAAGCGGAGGCTCGCTTTAACGCAGCTTTATTTCTTGTGTGCACGTGTGCAACCTCAATTCCCAGCAGCGTTCATTCATCCTCAAAGCTATCAGCTTCGAGGCACGCGCACCTGCCACCGCGTCTCCCCCATATTAAGATTCAAACGCGATTTTCTGACTTTCAATATTATATACTCTGGCTGCTGCTACAGCCACGCCTTTATCTCGTCCGCGAATTTATTGAACTGTCTACTTTGTTGCAACATCCAAGCTATCGCGTTCCGTATTTCGTCGCAATTTTTCGTCGTCGTGTCGCCTGTCGTTTTCCTTGGTTAAGAAAGCTGGTCAATTTGTAGAGAAGAATTTCAATAAAATACGGAAGTTGGGGAGAAACTTGTTGTTTCCAATTTTTGCAATTATTTGAATTAATTATAGCTCGTACATGGAATCGATCCAAACAAAGTGGATTTATTTTTCGGAAATTTATTCTTTACACGGAGATATAAATAATCATGGATTTATGGGTAAATTTTTGAAAATAATGCTTTCTCTAAAGTTAATCAGGGCGATCATTTGATCGATTGACCTAAGTGAGAATTATAAAACACATTCGTACAATAATTTAATATAAACGACCAATGTCACGTATATCATTGTTTTAATCATTTCGGTTATAATACGACTGCAGTTTAGCTGTACATGCATAAATAATTGGACACCTCCAATCCAATTCCATTAAAAACTCGATATTTTTGTTATTTTGTTGCAATAATTCAAAAATATCCAGATATTTATTACACGCGGTATTGCGCACGTGGTTGAATGGACAAATATAAATTCATGCAAAAATAAACTACTCCTGAATAAGTAAATTTTTATAGTGATCAACAAATTTTCATGCATTTATGGATGATTGGAAAAAATATGAAAACATCTACAGCAGAGTATACTTTATTATAACATTTTCTAAATGGAATAAATATCCTTCTCTCTGTTTAAGTTCCATTTCAGACACTTCTACCTTACGTTCAACAAAAGTATGAAAATGCCTAAAAAAATCTAGTTTCGTAATAATCCCTGATGATTCTTCTAATCCTTTGCCCTCGATGAACTTCTTTTTCACATCACTTTGTATATAAATAAAATGACATATCATTGGAAGTAATCATTGAAATGGTAACAGAAAATTTCATTGATTATATCTTTCTAACATGTGATATCGTCAACGTGCAATCATCAACATGCATTTCGGGCTTAATGATACAAGTATAATATTTTTTAATATTATACTTGTATCATTAAGAAGCAATAAGAAGTCTAGTTTATATGAATTGTCGAATGTCAATTGACTCAGGATTGTCTTTAGAAATTTCTTCTTCTGGAATTCTTTTGCTCTTCTTACGTCGTTATTATAGCTTTCTCTCTCTCTCTTTAGACTATAGGCGTCTGTTCAAATATTATACTATTACACATCGCACCATACAGCAGCAGATGTATTCACGTTCATTATAATAAAGAGAAAGTACGATCCTCGAAAAAGTCACAGTCGAGTGCAAAAAAAAGAAAAGAACGAAATTATCACTCAGGCTAATGACAACGCACACGATCTTGTACTTCGATCAATAGCACGAACTGACGTGTTAATACTGATAGTCCCGTTGTACAAATCGACTTCAACAGCTCGCGCGGAGTTTGAGATTAGGATCACTTAAAAGTAAAGTATCTTTATTACGAAGGGAATGCCAATGAAAGGTGACAAGTGAAACCTAGGCACCGCCGCGCAACCTAATTCGA
Organism: Lepidotrigona ventralis hoosana; assembly: GCA_002806875.1. Classification (NCBI taxonomy): domain Eukaryota; kingdom Metazoa; phylum Arthropoda; class Insecta; order Hymenoptera; family Apidae; genus Lepidotrigona; species Lepidotrigona ventralis. Next base: position 35,962 of record NIPQ01090105.1, read on the forward strand.
TAACGATTACGACCGAAGTTCGTGACGCGTAAAACGTCAGGGAACGCGGATCGCGTTCGCGAGTTATTTTACATTGGTCATAAAGCGACGAACGTCGACGACGGGAGGAAATTCCACGCGGGGTAATCGGGCAGGCCGGGCTAATAATAATGTAGAACGGCCGAGTGAAAATAGCGCAACAAGTGCAATTGCAGCAACGACAGCTGCAGCTGCTGCAGCGGCCCGCCACGTATTATATTAGAAATCCGGTCGCATTATCCCTCGGCCGAGTTTATTCCTCCAGAGCTCTATTACCGCGGTGTAGACTCTAGACTCTGGCAGCGTGCAACGCTCTCCTGCTTACCTCCTATTGTTTATCTCGAGGATTTTCTTATCTGTTGTCTTCGACGCTACTGGCGGTTTCTTACGCTCTTTGCTCCCTGTCTGTGCTCCTTCGAACGCTGGTTTCACTTAATAAAAAGGAGAAAAAGACGAGGAGGGAATGAGAGAGTGGAACACCTGCGAGATTTTCAGATTCATTAGAATGAAATTGCAGGTGTTCTTAATCTATCTGCATTATGCTTTCCACCGGCGATGTCTGCTCACTCTATCATGAAATGTAGAATAATGACAAAGACTAACGATAAGAATATTTATATTTATTAGAGCTCTCATCTTGTACTGTGAAAATGTCCCCTCGTTGTTAAAACTATCTGTAGGATATCGGTAGGACAGTTCAGTTGTTATATAATTATATGACAAAGACTAAGCTGTTCTGTCGATTGAAGGTTTTATAAAGAAAAGAGTATTTGCATGGTACAAGTCATTTTTAATCAACAGTGAGTTACAGCGATTAGTTCTTGAACCTTTCATGTAATATTATATTTACTTTGTGTTTCATTACAGCTAGTATCAATAAAGAATGGTAAATATTTAAATCGAGACAAATTTATGAACTACAGTCAGCCGTGCAAACTTCAGTGATATAGGTCCATCACTGGTCAGTCAGAGAGTATTTTCCATACTTTGAGATGAAATGATTACATCTACTGTCGTAAAAAGCTAAATCTTACTGTTTGATGATTCAATTAAATTATCATTATTATTATCAGCATTACTATTGTTCGATATTCGATCTATATTTTTTTCTATTCTAGTCTAGGTGGTCCAAGGATTCGATTGTTTCAATTGAACCGTATTTTAATCGTCTTTTGAATTATAGAAATCTTACAAAATTTCAGTCTTGATTGGCGCAAAGATTTTCTTGGATGGTTGGATTTTTATTGACCGTTCCTCGATGAGAATCGGTATTTAACGGGATGCTTTTTTCCCGTGGAAATACAAATTCGGAGCTATAAATGCTGTATTTTTTTAACTTCTTTTAAATGAACCGCTAGAATTCAGGACTTTCTTATCGAAGGAGTGATAGCTTTGGAGAAAGGAAAATGCGATAAATCCAAGAATCTGGGAAGAAATCTGAAAGAATTGATAAAAAAAGAAAATTATCGTGAAACGAAAAAATTAGGTAGATTTGGGAATTTGAGAAATACAGTTTTTCTTGAAGCACACAGAAAGGAAAAGTGTCGATAACTTGTTATCATATCGATATTAACACTAAAAATAAACAATTCTATAATTAAATATTAAATGTCCCTATTTTATAAGTTACGTTATTGTGTGTGTATTCCTATACCTTGTACAGTTCAATACGCTTGTTTTCATTTTTTTTTTTTTTTAATATGAATTTTTATATATTTTAAAGTACAAAATTTCACAAAATTCCAAAACAAAAAAATACATAAAATGTTTTCTGCAACATTCAGTACATTACAGCAACTTTCAATTTGAATCAAAATCTATCAAATTATTATTTTCAAAAATATGAATTTGCGTGAAGGTTTACAAATCCAATGGCGTCGTCACGATCGAGTTGTTTCTCTGAAATGATGTTTTACTCGATGAAGAGATCAAGAGTTGGATGATTAATTAACGGGAGAATACGCGATATAGAGAATCCCGTATTGAAACTGTCCCTAACGAGGACAGACAAAAACAGAACATAAATCAGGATGGACATTAATTTTGTTTTCAGCGCCGATGGCAACTACGAGGTGACCATTATGACCAAGGCAATTTTGCACCATACGGGGAAGGTCGTGTGGAAACCGCCAGCGATCTATAAATCATTTTGCGAGATCAACGTGGAGTACTTCCCCTTTGACGAGCAGACTTGTTTCATGAAATTTGGTTCGTGGACTTACGACGGGTACACGGTGAGTAATATTAAAATTTAACCAACGATCCACGTTCGTTTCATCCTCGATTAATCATCGTACGATTATTTGACCGAAAGACGTGGTATTATGATTTTAGAATGTATGCATTTGTGAGTTTTTAATCGTAGGATTAAATTGTTTAGATTTAGATCATGGAACATTCCACGATATTTGATAAATATAACTTTTATTTTGACCTTTGAATTTTTGTACTTCGATCTCACTCTTGCGAGAGTATACGAAAGAACTTGTAATGTCCTAAAAAAAGGGAAACTATACGTATCAACATACGTATATCTCTGAAACTGAAGAAATTCCTTTAAAGCCTGTAAAAATTTTTCCCCTTCAAAAGTTTACATATATAAAATAAGAATGAGAGTAAATAAATAGTATAACTAAAAATTACTTATATTTAATATCAAAATCAATTCATTAAAAAGAGTAATAAAATGAAGAAGTTAATAAATTAGAAAATTCCTATATGCAATATTCCTATATGGAATATTAATGAGATGTGCACAACGATATTTTATTATTTATTTCAAAAGAACAAAAATAGTGTGTAAAATTACACGATGAACGAAAGAGAATAGTTTCAAGACTGTGATTTGTATTTTATGTCTTTTTCGATCATAATAGAGACATGTAATTGCAGCATTAAGTACCACGTATCCTAAAAGTTATATAATATTACGAAAAACTAATGAAAATAGAATTTAAACGATTGAAAAATTCGCCGATATGTAACATATTCAATTTTGAGAAAGTCAAGTCATTGAATGGTATTAATCTTATTCGTGTCAGAAAATTACTGCGAATTACGAAAAACTAATGAAAATAGAATTTAAACGATTGAAAAATTCGCCGATATGTAACATATTCAATTTTGAGAAAGTCAAGTCATTGAATGGTATTAATCTTATTCGTGTCAGAAAATTACTGCGAAAAGTGCGAACAACAAATCTCATAAAAGTAGAAATAAGTGAGAAATGTAATAATTACCATCTGTATAATAATTTCGAAGTTAATGCTAGTATTTCACACGAATTTTACGACGGGAGGTTCGTTTGATT
>NIPQ01090107.1:0-24335 GCA_002806875.1 Lepidotrigona ventralis hoosana
TTCCCCCCCCCCCCCTCCCCATCATTTTATCGAAGAGATACCTAACGACTTATCATTTTATCTTAATGTTCAGAGTTATTAATAAAAGTGAAAAACTCGTGATCGTTGCAAAAACAATTTTTTCTCACTGTTCCTGAAGGCATTCGAATTTTGACAATTTCATCCTCGTCTCTATATGATGATAAATTTCTGTGTCTATCGCGATCTTAAGGATCGAAGTCTCCGCTTTACGAGCGAGTTTTTTTACTTTGAACATTGGGATTCAGACGACGAAACGTTTAGGCTACGTTCACTCCGGCAATTCCCTGTCGAGAGCCTCTGTTCCAGGAGCGTAGTCAATGTATAGCGCGACCTGCTCCGTGGCACAATTAAGCTGCTAGGTAAAATGGTTAGCAGCCTCGTTTCCCGAAGCAATTTAACATCAAAGAAGACTGCCTGTATACGTGAATGTGACTCTGTACACGAGTCATTTATCGCGCGACAAAAGAAACCGATGGGGCCAAAGGGCTGCGCCATGATTCCCGGTCCCCGAATACCGTATATTTGTATTATGAGAATTACGTATATCTGTATTATGAATTACGTATAATTTCGTATATTAGATATATACGTATATCCCACTATATTCATTTGATTTGAAAACTGGAGACGAGACATATAATTTAACAATGTTCCCACAAATGCAATGTTGAAATTTCTCTCCACCCTCTGTATCTCTGTACTTGTAAAAAAGCAACTTTGTAAACGTGCGACAAGCATTGTAGCAATTACCGCTGAAAACTCTCTAATATCGTTAACCCATAATAATTTATACAGTCAAACCTGTTTTTTTGTTCAAACCGATTTTATATTTGTTTTCCACGTTATCATTAAAAATCATTGCGCTAGCACATAACATCTGCGGAGAAAGTCTTCGACACTTATCGAAATGATTAAGGACGAAACCGTCAATGATAGTGACATTATCAATAACTTAACAGACTTTGAAGGCGAACAAGAAGAACCGAATTCTATGACAGCGGATGAAAATATATGCAGGGATCTACCTTTGCAACAAATTGGAAAAGCATTTTCTTAAAATTGATAACATTTCCGAAAGGCGTTTGAAACTCCAAAAAGGAAGTCGTCGAAAAAACTTATCACCGACTTCATGGTAACAAAAAAAATAAAGAAACTGTAATATGTTCAAGTGACGAAAGCGATTTTGAAAGAGTTCGTCACAAGAAAATGCACGTTTTCGATTAGCGACGAGTAGTGTTCAATCGTGTGAAAATTTACCCATGTTCAAAATGAGAAATTAAATTTGTTTTCAATGTTTCCATGTGTAACTTAATCATTTATTTCGTATTTTTGGAAAGCACTTTCTCGCTATTTCGTGAATTTTTTTCTGTGCGGTCCCTCTCCACCGCATAAAAAAAATTTTCTTTAACATGTTGTAAAAAACTATTCGTTACAGCTATTTATAAAGTTTCTCAATATTCCTTTTTTTGTGCAGTTTTTTTTATGCGGTCCCTATCTACCGCTGACTGTATTTCTTTGTAACGATCCACGGTAGAAAATACTCGTAACAAACGTTCAAAGTGGATTCGCGTTTTATCCAAGTTCTGACTGCCTCGTCTTTCGAATACCAGCTGCGATTATTACACTAAACTATAATAAACATTGTATAATGAACTTTCACTTGGTTTTTACTCTACCTTCCACCTAAGCCAAATTGGCCGTCTAAAAGCGTGGACGAAGGGCACAAAAGCGGAGAACAACGAATCGTATTCTGGCGGATGAAGGGCATCTAACGATGGCCTGGTTAAAGTGATTTCGTTACTCTGGCGGACAGGTAACTGCATAGCAACCTGGCGAATGTTTCTGGACTTTGGTAAACGAGATTAGGACAAATCGCGAGCAAGTTGCGGGTCCTGGTTCAACCCCTCCTCCACGTGTAACTAGCAAACAGTCGTGACAACACGGGCAAATTCAATTCGACCGAAACATCCTGCACGCTTTTCCTCCGCGGCGATTATCAAACGTACAGATCCTCCGAGGGATTCCGCCGGCAATTTACGACCGCGAAAGCATTCCAACAGACAGTTCGTGACTGGTGGTATGATTATGAAGAGATCATGTGCAGAATGAAACCACGTGTTTTATTCGTGTTGTTGCACCAGAGAAAAGGAATCGTACGAAAATTTCGACCAATTAGTAAAACACAGGCTGAGTTTCTTCTATGCGATCAATCATACAAAAAATTTTCGCTTTCCAAAAATCCCCAATTGCCAATGAATCGAGCGCGAGGCTCGTCGCGAGGCATCGTTTTGTGATTTTTTTTCGAACGATGTTGCAATCGAGAAGAGTGCGTTCGCTCATTGAGCTTTGCATGCATACATTGATGAATAATTAAAAATAATGATAAAACACTACATGCTCGTCAATAGTATAATTGGTTAAATTGTTCGGGAAGTTCGAACGGTGAACATTACCATTCAGATCTCTTATAAAAGAAAGTATAGATGATTCGTTTTAAAGTAGAGTATCTTAAAACCAGAGTCTCTATCCAGGTTTTTAGAAAGGTAACTATTAGAAGAGCGATCTTGTTCGTTGATCACATCGATTTTTCGAGCAGTCTGTAATAAGCAATTTTTCTTTGAAAAATCGTATCACGGGTGTTAGTGATTCCATGCATTTAATTTGATTGTGAAAGTCTCCTAAACACATCGTACTTTTACCGATAATTTTGAATCGATCTGCGTTTTATTTAAAAATTTTCAATCAAACGGATAATTTGCATCGAATAAAATATTCGAGAGGGAGGAGGCTCTTTCAATATCGCAGGGCAAGCATTCCTAATTAAATTATAAAAAAAAAAAAAAATAGTTTAACTCAATTCAAGTATCAATTATTTTATTCTTGAAACTTTTCAATAATTGTTCGTATAAAAATATTTATAAAAAATAAGAAGAGAATTCTTTCTCTTAATATACATAGCTAATGCTACAATCGATAAAAAGAATAAAAATTTGCATTACAAGAAACAATATTTTGCTTTCCCGAAAAGTCTTCCTAGAAAATCTTCCTAAGAAAATATTTAACAAAATACATTATAAAAAAATATCAAAACTATATACTGAAATAAAGCAAAATTTTCACTTAATATGTAATTCTTGTTTTTGTGTAAATCTTCTTTCAAATTCTCTTTTACTACGGTTGAAGAAATTTTCAATAACCAAATCTTATCATCTCCTTTAAAGAGACTTACAAGATACTTAATTCGTTCTTCTATAGATACTTTATAGTCCTCGATTCTATAGAATGAAATATTTCTATTTGAAAGTCACAATCCTAATGTCTATAAAATATACTGTATTGTACGCTTTAGAAGCCTATTGTTATGTCAAGATACGTCCGTACAAAGTGCATTGCCCAGTTCAATGTGTAACATAGCAAATGTAACAATCGACATCTCGAATACAATGTCACGCATACGTCATTTACAAGCGTTTACTGAAACGGAGAACCTGTCGCTAATACTGATTGTTCTGCAAATGTGACAAGTAGACCTTTACCTAAGAATTCTATTCTAGAAACTTAACTTAAATATATCAAATCAGTGTTAATTTATTTTTAAAAATCAATCGAAATAATTGCCTTATATCAAATATATATTATATGCTAGAATGACGATTTGATATATCTGTAATATTAATAATTTAACATAAAAGTAGTATTCAACCGTAAAGAAAACTACCTTATTGTTTTGATTTAAATTATCTATTAAGTGTGCATTTGTGGCTATTTATATTACTCTTTTTATGTATTCAAAAAAATACAATTTATACAAAATTTATACTAACACTTGTAAGTAAATATATTACTCAATAATATTTGCTCAGAACGTGAAAACAATAAATTTCATAGCATTTTTTTAAATAGTATTATTCAAAGAATAAAATTAAATATTTTGTATTTTATTTAGATAAAATACTATAAATAATTTATATGATTATCGTACATTCGCTCAATTTACATACGTCGATCACGAAATTCATATCCTAATCACACAATATGAAATACAAATAAAGAAATATTCAAGTCACTTTCTCCTAGTTTGTGATATTCTAGCGTAATTTCTGTGATGATTTACCTTGTATGAAAATTGATTATATGTTACAATCTTTGTATAAATAACGTCGTATTTATGTAAAATGTTATTAAATGTTAAATGTTATTAAGGAGTCTATCAAAGTACTTTTTTTCCAAAATACGTGGCCATGTATATACAAAAGATAATACAAGGTGACAAGCAAATTGTAACTAAACAATTAATTCTTATTCACCTTAATATCCTTAATTCACATTAAGGGTAAAAATTTTCAGTCAAAGACATCATAGATAGAAATCATGGATTCGACCATCGATCACAGTAGTAGGCCATATAGTGCAATAATAATTTAATATAACTGAGCACGCACACAAGCACAAAAATTAAAATCCATCTATACCTATGAAGGCGATATCACTGAAATCATTATCATTCTAGAATGAAATAAATATTTACATCACAGAATTTAAATTGCATTTATCGTATCGTTTGAGACATATGCAATGGCGTTAACATCAAATCGAATGCAGCATCCTTGAAATTCGCGCCTCGCAAATTCGCGTCATGTAAATCGGATCCCGATAAGTCACAGCACTACAACAGGTATAAATAATAAATAAAACAAACACTAGGAATACATACTATGAGAGGAGTTAACATTAGTGACATAATACCTCTAAATCAGCACCAGCTAATACAGCTGATCTAAGAATACAATTTCTTAAGATGGCATTTTTTAACGTTGCCACTCTAAGATTTACAGCAGCCATAATACTGCCCTCAAGATTGGCACCTTTAAGATTTACACCTTCCATATTCGCGGGTACACCTAAGGGATCTTCAAAATTACACGAATGAAGATCGGCAGCGGCTAGATTCGCGCATAGCATTCTTACGCGAATTAACTGTGCACCTTGTAAATTCGCATAAGACAAATCTGCACGTTCAAAGCAACAACCAGATAAATTTGAACCTGCCAAACTACAGCCACGCATAATTGCATACTGAAATATTATTTAAAATTTTTATTTAATAACTACAATTATCACGTTATTGTAATATCAAAGTAATTCTAATTACCTTAAAGTTTATATTCCTGAGATCTAACTTTGATAAGTCAGCACCGACGAAATTAACACCTTGAAATCTAAGTTCTGAAGTTGTAGGTGTTGACATAATCGCTTTAAGTACATCTTTACGAGTAAAAGATACCAAACCACTCCTCTGAAGTTCTTCTTCATCTGCCATTGCAGTCAATATATCAATGGCACCTTCTATTCCATAGAAACGTGCTTCTGCCAAGACACCTAAAGCAATTACGAAATATATAAACATGTGGATAAAACAAATTGAAAAAAAAAAAACTCATACAATTAATGAATTAATAAAAAAAAAAAAACCAAACCGGCTGCATTCACATTGGAATCAAGTATAATCTGACCATGCCTCAAATAATTCAACAACGGTTCAAAGTATGTAGGACTTCTATCAATTAAAAATGCACCATTTTTATCTTGTCTGCTAGGTAAGATTCTCTGTCCTGTGTCTGTAGCGTCTGTAAACATTCTGTTTTTTTTTTTTTCGTATTATAAGTATGTGCAAAAGTAAGTATTAACTAAAAATCAATAAAAACAATATCAGTACATCTTCTAACATAGTATATATTATAGTTCTAATTCGAACAGATCAATTGAACATATTTGCTTACCTAGCCAACATACTCATAGGTTCCTTTTTCGTTAAAGTGTCTCTTGTTGTTGTAAAGTACTTTCCACCAACATTCAGCGTAATCCATTCTGAGCATGTATTTAACTGACTACAAAACTTGTCCTTAGGAATAAAATCTTCTCCACATGAAACATATAAAACATCGTCATCCCTGTAAGAAGTTCATTCTGCTGTATTATGTATATTATAAATGCAACAAAAGATAGAGCAATTATTGATGTAGCTTCAATCATTGATGTAACTTATTTTACCGGACTAGATTAATATCATCAATCTCTCCACCCTGAACATTAAATATTCTTTTGGCAGTAATGTTGAACTTTGAACTGGCTGCTGTTAACAATTCATCTAATGAATTAGTTATCATTAATACCTAAAACAAATACATAGTAAATTATACATAAATGTGATTTCTTTTCTAAAATATTTGTCGTGATAAATTTTGACTGGAAAACTTAGTTATTACTTAGTTAGGCATATGCTCATTCCTACAATAATCTTTCTTTCGTTTATTTCAATTACGTAAACCTTCTGATTAACATAAAAATTTGATAATCAAGCACGATAAATCTTAAATATTTAACATGTTAGAAATTAAATAGACTCTCTAGATTGCAAAGATATTCTCTATCTTGTAATCACTTTTTATTAAAAATTTTATGTAAAACATAAATTACTGTCTAACTTCAGAATTGTCTTACATTAACATGCTAAAGTTCTGTTTGTAACTTGTTCAAAGATATTTTTTCAAACGCCTCTTCTATAACCATGTCATATAATTTATAATTGTTCGGAATAAGATAATACATAGTTCGATTACGATGTGAGCAAATATTGAGAAAGTATCATGTGTGACTGGAAAATGAAAAAGTAAACAATGAGAATTTATTGTACTAAATGAAATCACAGCCACCTTGCCATTTGTAACGTTCGTGCCATTGACGAAAAATGTTACTCTCCTCATAACTAAAAAGCTATGTAACTTGTGTGTAATAAGACAATAGTATTAGTCAGCAATCCTAAATAAAATAGAATCACAAACAAGTTACATTTGACACCGAACAACTTGCCATGTTAAAAAATGGCTCTGTCCCCCACCTCCCCACCCCAAAGTATATACATTATAGATGTCAGTCATCATATAAATAAAATGTCATCATAAATTTTTTTATTGAGAAACGCCTTAAGTTTGAAGTCTTGGCATTTATGTGAATTAAAAAATTCTTTTAAAAAATTTTCTTAATTTTAAATATAATTAACGTTAACTGGAATAATAATAGGAATAACTCTGCTTTGTTTATACAAATATAAATTTAAATAAAGATGTATTGTTAAATAAAATAATAATACTTTATTCATACAAATAATATAAAATAAAAATAATAATGCTTTGTTTATACAAATAAATTTAAATAAAGATGTATCAATAGTTATATCATCTAGTTTTTCATATTTGTTAGAAAATATTTCATTAACTTCAACATCTATTTTATCCTATGACACTTGCTATAAAGGAAGGTTGGTACTGGTTATTATTCATTTACTCACACAGCTCTAACATTTAACCTAGACGCGAAGTCAAAGAGTATGGTTGCGTACTACTTCACGGGACGACTTCGTCAATGAAAATGAATGATTATTTAACGTTCAAGTGAATTATAATTATTTTAAACACTTTATTTATCATGGAGTTAGGTTTGCCTAACACGTTGTTACCAGGTGATCCACGACTAGTGGATCACATCGTAGGAGAAGTGAAATCTCAAGGAATTTTTGATCAATTTCGCAAAGAATGCATTGCTGATGTTGATACGAAGGTATGCAATATTTAAACAATTAATTTATCATCGAAACATTGTACAGTTATCATGGTATTCATTTTGAACGCAATATTCTGAATTTTAATGTAATTGACATTCACAAGTAATATGTATTTAAACTTTCCAACGCGAACACAACAAGTATTATACAATAATAATTCTTCGTGATTATTTATAGACGTACGTGCTGTTCGTAATAATTTCTATCATTTTTTCATTACAGCCAGCTTATCAGAACTTACGTACAAGAGTTGAAGGTTCTGTGAATTCTTTCCTCAACAAACAACCATGGAAACCAGATTTAAACAAAAATCAATTGAGAGAAACATTAAGGAAGCACATACACGAAGCTCCTTATTTAGATGCTGGTGTAGAACGCATAGTAGATCAAGTAGTAAATCCAAAAGTATATTCTGTTTTCATGCATCAGATTGAGGATGTAGTGTATAAATTTCTAGGAATAGAAAGACCTAAGGCAAAAGAAAAAAATGGTGCGTGTGGCCTTAGAGATTTGTTGCCCAAGGATTTAGATCCTGTTTCACCAGAGTCTGACAAAAATAGTTTAAAAGATGTGTCATTGGAGTCTATGGACGCAATGGAAGATTTAGAAATAAAAAGAGATGTAAAGTCTGCTAACGAACAGAAGTCGTTAGAAGATGAAATATCCAATGAAAAAGATAAAGATAATATATCTGAGAATGGACAAGTTTCTTCGGAAGAGAAAGCGTTGGATGAAAGTGACAAAGCTTTTAATAAGACTGGTAGTATTTTAAATTTAAATACATCTGGCAAATCAGATGATAAAACGGAAGAAGATGAAGAAGACAGTCCTACTTTTGAACCGATTGATATTATGAATTTAAACGAATCTAATAATTCCAATGATTCACATTTGTCAGGTATATCAGAGTTAACTAGTCATAGATCTAGAAGCCCTGATTTTTGTAATGAATTGTCAAGGGACAACTTCGATTATAGTAATCAAGATTCACAATTAAGCAAAGTTTCTTCCGATTCCCGATTATCGATTGTAACTGATTTTGGATTTTCTAACCATGCATCAACGCCGATACACGATGCATTGAAAGATGAAGTCAATAAATGTGATGTTAAAAATATTAAAGACAATTTCAAAGCTGTCAGAGAATATGAATGTAATAAAAATAAAAGTAATAAAAATATTTTTGAATTAAATAAAACTAAAGATGTACAAGATGTTAAAGATTCTAAAAATGTAAAAAACAATTTATCTTCTAAAGAAAATTCTCGCGATGCTACAGACAGTGGCATAAAAGATAGGTATGAATACAAAAATAATAAAGATAGGAGCAGGGACAGTGAATCCAAATCAAAATCAAAAGATAAAAATCATGTAAAAGATGGAAAACATCATAGGGATAGAAGTAGTGATAAAAAGAAAGAAAGAAGTCACAGCAGTTCAAAATATGACAAATATGATAAAAATAAAGGTAAAGATAAAGGCGATCAACCAAGAGAAAGTATGGATAAAATTAAAGATACAGAAAAGGATAATTATACTAAAGCAAAGGAAGATAAAATAAAAGAAACAGACAAGAAAGATAATATTAGTAAAGAGGGAAAAGATCTAAAAGATCTTTACAAAGAAAAAATTAGGGAACTTAGAGAAAAGAAAGAATTAACAGAGAAAGAAAAATTAAATAAAGACAAGGAGACAAAATCAAATAAAGAAAATAAAGATAAAAAAGATTTTCCAAAAGACAAGAAATATAAGAAAGATCATAAAAGCTCTTCCAAAAATCCTTCATCAAGTTCTCATGAAATTAAAACTGTCAAAACATCTGAAAAAGTTATTGATGGAAAAGAAAAAAGAAGTGAATTAAAGGATAAGGATAAGAGTAAGAGAGATGAAAAACGTACTTCTAAGGATCATATGAAGTCTAAAAACCACATCAATATGAAATCAGATTCGACAGAAAGATTAGATAAACAGGATGCAAAGAAATTTATAAAAAATGAAAAAGAAGAAAAGGTTGATAAATCTGAAATAAGAAAAGATGTCAAGTCAAGTAATGAAAAAATAAATGGTAAAAAAGATGCCAAAAATCACACGCAAAGTAAAAACTCGACAAAAAATGAGAAATTAGATAGCAAAAAAGATAATAAAAATGATTCCCAACATAAAGACAAAAAACGAAGAGACGAGAAAAAGTCCAAGTCAAAAGATGATCATTCTAGTTTGAGAAGAAATTCTAATGATCGACGTTCTACAGACAGAGATGGTTCAAATGGATCAAGTAGCAAAAGTTCACAGTCTAGTAGTTCTGGATCTAATATTGCACATAGTAAATCAAATACATCAACCTTTTCTAAAGAAACAAACCATATGAGTAATTCAGGTAGTGAAACATCAGACAATGTTGAAGAAATACATCCAAATGATATAAAATTATTATTGGAACAACAAAGTTGTAAATTAGACAAAGCAACAGAATTGCATACAGAGTATAAAACTGACAGCACTAATAATTATGAAATGCATACTAAACAAGAATTGGAATTTAATGATGTTAACTTGCCACTTAAAAAACGAGCATTGATAGGAGAAGACAATAGCATTTCAGGAGAAATGAAAGTAAAGAAACCAAAATTTGCAAAAAATATACATGAAGCTAAAAAATTAATGAAAATTAGGAAACAGATAGAGAAACAGAAACTTAAAGAAAGTAAGAAGTTGGAGAAAAAGATTGAGAAAATAGAACAACCAATACAAATAAATGCAATAAATAATGACAATTTTGAAAGTATGCCAGATGAAGAACGTGTTCAAATAATAGAAATACCAGATGAAGAATACGAAGAGCCATATCCTGAGAAACATACTAATTTAACATTAGAAGAAAGATCAATAATAATGTTACAAACTGAAGTTGGTGCAAAAGATTTGTTAGAGACACATTCTAATCTACAATTAAAATTATCAGACATGGAATTATGTATAAAGAAATCATTAAGTGAAACACTTACCAACAATGCTGAGAAACCATTGAATTCTAATACTGAAGGGAATATCGACTCTTCTATTTCTTTATTGCCTAATAATAAAGAAAACTCACAAAATAAAAAATCATTGTTTTCTAGCATAGAGAAAGAAGACAACAATATAATAAAAACAGAAGAACTAGGTAGTTCTGCAGAAATATGTTTTGAAGAGCAAACATGCCAAGAAACGGGCACATCTGTATTTGAAGAGGTACATCTGTATTCTCAAGAATCAAACTATTTTAGTAATAAAAAAGAAATAAACGAGGAAAAAAAGCAATTAAAGTTAAGTAATATAAATACAGATAATATGACTTGTTCAAGTGATGATGGAAATATAGAAATACCTACAACATCAAAAATTGAAGATGAAGATGTTTCTCAGGATGCTGAAAATTCTAATTTAAGTCTTTCTAATTTAAACAGATACGTAACTGATAAAGATTGCATTGTAAAAATTAAAGAAGAACCAGAAACAATAGAATCAACATCAATGGAAACTGAAGATAATGAAGATTGTCGTTATTTCAAAGCAGACAATGAAAAATCAGAAAAATTTTCTAGTTTCTTAGAATCACTGGAATTAGTAGAAAATAGTTCTTTAGAAGACATAATAGAGAGTTTAGGAGGTCAAGTTGTATCTTCAGTGCCAAAAGCTATGGCACCACCTTTACCAAAACGCAAACATTCATCTAGCCCATTAACAGATATATTATTAAATAATTCAAATAATAATAATGATGGTCATAAAAAAGCTTCTTCATTAAACCTACCTAACGAAGAAGCACTAAATAATATTAAAAAAAGAAAGCTAATATCTAAAAAGCAGAGACTCCAATCGAATATATGTACTCCACAAGGACTTTTAAATGGAGAAAATTTTGTTATGCCTTTAAGTCCAGAAAGCGACGTATCCGCAACCAGTGAAAAAATATCATCCGCAAATATGATTAAAGAAGACAAAGGGTATGTTGAATAATTATTTGTTTTTAATTTTTAATTTTTAAAATTGTTAATTATTTGTTTTTAATTTTTAGAGCTTTTTCATAAACTGTTGGACAATTTTTTTACTTTTGTAAAATTAAATGTATACAAAAAATTAAAAGTATTATTTATAAATTCTGTTAAGGTCTTTATTTTCTTTATAAAAAGAAAAAAGAATAGTTAGTATGTGCACAAACTACTATGTGCCAAATACTAACAAATTATAATGTAAAAATTAAATCTACATATTTTTGCAAAACAATTTCATTTCAAATGCAAATGCATTTTCAGTATTCATACTATAATTAGTTTGTTATGTAATTGCAGCCGGCATAGAAGCAGTCAACGTTATTCAAGTGATGACCTATACAAACCACGTCCATTATTTTCAAGTTCTTCTCGCAGAAGTAGGAGATCTAATCAGGTATAGCTAGTAGTTTGTAATTTCAGGTATTG
The DNA here is from genome assembly GCA_002806875.1 of Lepidotrigona ventralis hoosana. Taxonomy (NCBI): domain Eukaryota; kingdom Metazoa; phylum Arthropoda; class Insecta; order Hymenoptera; family Apidae; genus Lepidotrigona; species Lepidotrigona ventralis. The sequence continues at coordinate 12,103 of NIPQ01090107.1, forward strand.
AAATGTTTTACTTTATATAATATAAAACAAAAATCCTAGTTGTTGGTTCTAGTACACTCTACATTACATTTAAATCAAATATTTTGAAACTTTAGTCAATGTAAAATACTAATGTGATCAAGAAAAAAAATCTGTAAATTATTGCACTTATAATGTCCTCAAAACTTATCCAAAAAATTTATTTTATATAAAATGTTTAAATCAATATGTCTAAAATTTTTTTAAATATATATTATACTAGAAAAATTTGAATGTTTTCTATAAGTTGACATTCTTTTTTTAAAATTACATTGAATTAGAAAAAATTAATACATTATACAAAATTTAAGAAATTTGAGTAAGAATTACTTATATAGAACTATTAAATGTAACACATTAATTGGAAAAATTTAAGAATGTTTTTAAACAAAAATAAAAAATTTTTAGCAATACTTATTAAATAATAAAAATTTCAAAATTTGAAAAAATGTAAACAGTGTGAAATATGTACATGGATTGAGTTGAATTATGTATGTAGCTATTAAATTTCATTACAATTTACTGTAAAATTTTACTTTTTTAAGAAGGAATATATATAAATTTTTGTGAATAATATTTGTTTAAGTTGCACTTTGCAATTCTTGTTTATAAAAAAAAAGAGAAAACCAATAGTTACTATTTTTTCATATCGCTTATAAAATTTTTTGTATAAAATTCAAGCTCTCATAATGGAAACACAACTCTGCAATTAATAGTGTGCAATAGTGTTTCATTAATATAAGTACACAGTATATTGCAGAAGTACATGATGTATTTATAAGATTACAAATTAGATAATCATTGTATACACATTATTTAACACAAACACATACTATTCATAATGTAAGTTTTGTATGTGCTTACAAGAAATTTTATACAAGAGTAATTTTCTTTTGAACTATTATTCCTCAAAGTTTACATATTGATAAAGAATGTGTATAGGAATACTCCAAGTCTGATAAGATTAAAATGAAAGAATTATTACTACTTTTAAACAACTATCTTATACAATAATGATTCTATTGAAATATTCTTTGCTTCTTGACTATTCTATTGATTAAAATTTCATGCGCTTAAGTTTAGCGAAAAAAATGGAAAATAAAATTAATTTCATTATAACATTAAAAGAAAATAAGCAATAGTTTCTAATTTTTTTCTTCTTTTTTAAAAAATATAAAACAAAAGATAATAATAAGAAAATTGTAATACAGAGGAATGATTAATTGCACATTATCTCATTTAAGCTTAACACTTGAAAATTGTAATATTAAATTTTTACAAAGAATGTTGCATTTATGCAATGTAACATTCTTGCGTGTTCTTTATTCTGTATATGTATAAGTTTGTATAAATATGTATATAAAATAGAAGTATATTACACTTTATTACTGTGAAAATATTGTAGAATATTTTTTTCAACTTTTTAAAATATTTATTGCCATATGTAATATAGTAACTAACAATTTATAAAACCCATTATTATTATAATTGCTTTAAAATAAAGCGACTTTTGTATACATGTTAAACAGCCCAGTAATATTTAAATCCTACCTTTAATTTTATTTTAAAATTTATAACAATACATCATATGCTATATATTTTTTATATGTTTCAATTAGAATCTCCTAAGTAATTTTCTTAACTAATACATAAAAGTGATATCACTTTATATGCAGATGATAGAAACAAAATAAAATTGAATACAATTATGTGCATATGTCAATTATATCGCGAGATACTTACAAAGGAAATATCGTACACATACAAAATTAGTTGTTAAATAATTAATTAAATTATATGTTGGAAAAGTTTCAATTGTGCTTTTCAAATCAATCAACAGAAACTACTACTATATCAATTGACCTTGCCATTTAATCGAATTCCACGCAAATCTATATGCAATACGAGCAAAGGCCCCTATGTATTATTCAAAATCAGTTATATCATAAGTTAATTTTTATGCATAATTATTAAGCCACTACTAACTAGTCTGAATGAATCATCTTAAAAAAAATATTACAACTTGTAAAGTATTGCACGCGATTCGTAATCATGATATTTTCTATAAATAGAACAATATGTGAACAGTTTGTCATACGGTACGTAATACGATCTTATACATGTTTTTACAACACGTGCATTGTCTAGAATGTATAGAATCGTCTATAGAATGTTGTAAAGTATGAAATTCAAAGCAAATAATAAATTTTTTTTAACATTGATTGTTTACGTTCACTCTCTGACAAACTCACGGATTGGACTTTGTAATATTAACATTGAAAATGCTTCAATCAATCAGGACACAAATGTAACATTGATATAAAACATAATGGTGTAAAAGTAAAACGTAACTTTTATTTTCGGCAAATAGCAATATAATAATAGGCAAACGAAAAAGTATTGCGTGATAACGCTTTTTAACAAAATTAACGTTATTATCGAGGAATGAAAATATTTCTCTTCAAAATAGATATCTAGATATATGGATTAACATGATAATCATATTTTAAAAACAATAGAAGACGAAGATGAAGGAAAAGTCAAGAGCATTATCTAAAATCGAAGAATGCTAAAAATCGAAGATAAGTTTTATCAAGATGTTTAAAAGAAGAAGAAAACTTCGGACAACTGCATTGTGGAAGATTCATTCTCCAGTTTTAAATTCAACGACCCGTCTTCTTCATCTATGAAACGAATGCATTATTACCTCAATGGATAACATGTTTTATACAGCAATCAGACTACTTATTAAGCTGCTACTGCGTAGCATACTACACGAACCAACCACGTGGTTGAATACGACGCATGCGTGACACGTGCGCGAACACCTAACCTCACTGAACGAACCGTATGATGAGCCGTAACCGTATCGCGAAGAATGCCAGTATGTATCGAGTTCCGTAACGATTCGAATAAACAATCAGCCGTCATGTGCCCTTGTATTTCATGAAAGTAGATAACCTCACTGAACGAACCGTATGATGAGCCGTAACCGTATCGCGAAGAATGCCAGTATGTATCGAGTTCCGTAACGATTCGAATAAACAATCAGCCGTCATGTGCCCTTGTATTTCATGAAAGTAGTATAAGCAAGTAGAATAATTTGTTTGTGGCGCGAATACTTGAAGGAAGACTGTACATTGCAAATCTGCTTATATCGGTAGTAGTAGCCTTTTCAATTCCAATACGGTTCCATTAAGAGACACGATCAACGAATACGATTACGTTTCGTCATTTCGAAAGAACGAACATTAATCTCATATCCTTCTGAATGTATGTTTCGACGATTAAAAAGCGAATGCCACTGCACAANAATATTCATTTAAAAAAAGATATCTTTGTTTATTATAAAATACACAATTTCAATATTTAGTTTACGTGTCACGTATCACATTGAACTGTACATGTATATAAATACAGTTTATTAAATACTAAATGATCAAATGTACATAAACAATATCTAAAACGTTGTATTTCTATGGCATTGGCATTGCAAATAGTTAATTGTTTGACAACTTTAATACATAAAATGATTAAATAGAACATGAGTTTCAAACATTCATTATATAACACAATTCTCAACTCTGTTGCAGTAGGTTCTATTTTTGGTTTTCTTTTCAACCTACAATCTATATTAGCAAATACTTTCACATGTGATTATTAGAAAATGCACTAGTAATAAAATATTAATATGAAACAGCATGTATATTATTTATTTCATATAAACAATATATCTTAAAATTTAATGAGCAATTTTAGATATCATTTGCAAAATATTATCAAGTGCATCATTGTCTTATCATTTTTACCTCAGTTAAAAATGATTGTTACACCTTCAAATAATTGCAAGTCATGATTTAAAAAATTTAAAATGTTAATACTCCTATATCCATTTTCATTATCAAATAATCATTCTAAGATATTAAAAAATTTAAAAAAGTTAAATTTTGTGTATATCCTATTGTTGTCTAAATAATATTCTTATCTATATTAATGTAAAATCAATATTTCAAATTAGCTATGAGAAGTAACATTTTCTTATACTGTTAAACAAATAAATTTATTTACATGAATTTATTTTATTTATATCCAGACGAGAATGCAAGCATTGACACCAGGTTCAGGAGGAGGGGGAGGTGGAGTAGGGACAGTTCTGAGTAGAATGGTACAACAAGAAGGTTTCTTGAGACCAATTCGTGGTATGAGTGCAATGGTTGTAGGAGCTGGTCCTGCGCATGCATTATACTTTTCATGCTATGAATTTGTTAAAAATAAGCTCTTAAGTTCAAGAACACATCCTGAATTAAATTTAGCTGCATATGGAACTGCTGGTTGTGTGGCAACACTTCTTCATGATGGTATAATGAATCCAGCAGAAGGTAAAACATCTCAACTTTATTAATAAATAACTAAATGATTAAATTGTCTATTTATTACTTAGCTGCATATGGAACTGCTGGTTGTGTGGCAACACTTCTTCATGATGGTATAATGAATCCAGCAGAAGGTAAAACATCTCAACTTTATTAATAAATAACTAAATGATTAAATTGTCTATTTATTACATAATTTAGCTGGTGCACATTGTGTTAAGGCATGCAAAATATATTTCTTTTTTTGAGGAAGATACAAGCTAAATATGGTTCGTAATTTTTAGAATTTTATCCAATGAAGAATAAAATTATCTTATTCCTTAATTTAGCTGGTGCACATTGTGTTAAGGCATGCAAAATATATTTCTTTTTTTGAGGAAGATACAAGCTAAATATGGTTCGTAATTTTTAGAATTTTATCCAATGAAGAATAAAATTATCTTATTCCAGTGGTTAAACAGCGATTACAAATGTATAACTCTCCTTATCGAAATGTTATGACATGTATAACGAATATATACCAAAAAGAAGGTGCATATGCATTCTATAGGAGTTATACGACACAGTTAACTATGAATGTGCCTTTTCAAATGATTCACTTTATTACTTATGAAATTGCACAAGTATTTACGAATCCTGACCACATGTATAATCCAATAGCACATATGATGTCAGGTAAATATACATTTAGAAAAAAATATATTTCAAAATTTAATAGAATCACGCAACAAGATTATATAAATTGCAGGTGCATTAGCAGGAGCTGTTGCTGCTGCAGTTACAACACCTTTAGACGTTTGTAAAACACTTCTAAATACACAAAGTGGTGGTGTCCAGGTTCAAGGCATGATAGATGCTATTAAAACAGTTTATAGATACGGAGGTTTACGTGGTTATTTCCGTGGTTTAAATGCTCGTGTTCTTTATCAAATGCCAGCAACTACAATTTGTTGGTCAACGTGAGTATATAGAGATAAGAATTAGTTTCTAACGAGTTAAAACAATTTCTTGAAAGTTTCAACAACTTCGTTTAAAACATAAAATTTACTTTTATTTAAAATTAAAATTTTATCTAATTTTTTTACCTAATTTACTATAGCTATTGCAATATAAATTCATTTTTCTTCTTTAAAAATCATACGAAAAACGTTGGTATGTTAAAATAGTATAAATTTTAGTATAAAAAACAAATATCAATGACTTTGAAATAATCTTTAAGATTAGAGAAATTTTTTCTTATCTTTAATATTAATAAAATATAAGATAGATAATCTATTTAAATAAAATAAGTTGTAAAGTATCGTAGAATATCAAATATAAAAAATTTTTTTATGAATTGTTTAGATATGAATTTTTCAAATATATACTACATGAAAAACAAGACGATGGATATCGCGGACCAGAAGTTGACAATGATTCTACAAGTGGAATTAATCAGATCCAAGGTTCTTCTAGGTCTAGTCGTTTCCAAGATATGAGCGATTATCTTAATAAAAATGCTCCAACTTCAGTGTTACTTGATGTGACTACAAGATAGGTATTTTTGAATCTTTTACTGACAACACTTGAATTGCATTGAAGAACTATTGGATGGTGGATAAAATATCCGTTTTTTCGTATTTGGAGAGTTTATCAATAATATTCCGTTAATTCATCTGTTGCAACGGTATTATATATGTATAATAATTCATAACGAATGAATACTTATACAACTGAAAAACCATTTTGAGCCAAGTGCGGGACGCAGGCTCAACGAAATAAGATAAATGTATCAGAAAATTTCTTAAGTTACTTCTTAATATATGACTATTTTAAATAATGTATATTAACTACTACACTATGATGACTGTATTTTTTAATATACTGAAGTAAAGAACAAGTAATAATTTATACGTTATTGAGCAATTATTATCAATTAATGCGAAATATACAACAAAGAATTAAAAAGTAATTTGTTTTCTTTTTGATACTAGAAAATCTGAAATTCAAATTGAATAAGTTCTATTAAACAAAATGACTAGCAATGTATTACTCAAAAAGGATTAATGAAATTAAATTATCAATTAGCAATATATTATCCGGTGTGTGCAGAAATAATTAAATGTACTATCATCTACCATACTGTTCATATGGAGTAACGAGAAGTACATTACGAAAATTAGAAAAATGAATTTATTTTACATGTAAACTACGTTCAATTTATTTATGAAATAGTTTATATGCTTTTGTTATAAAATTATTTTTATTATAGTTTATTCGTGTGAGTGTATTTCGGCGTTCGTAAAATACGTGATATGCAAAAAGAAAAAAAAATTAAAATGTTACAATAATGATGCATTGAAGTGAGTAACATGTAATTTTAATCAAAAGAATATACATGTATTTTGTATAGAAGAAAATTGTTAAAATATTTCACTTAAATACAGTAAAGTTATATTGTTTGATATGAGCATTTTTAGGTACATTAAGTTTGGAAAATATGCTCCACTTGAATAGTGAATTAGATTACGCAAAATATTTAATACTGTACCATATATGTATTTAAATTTAAAAAAAAAAAAAAAAAAAAAAAAAAAAAAAAAAAAAACAGTGGGATGCATGGAAAAAATAATTAGCGAGAAGTGTGTATAGCATAATCGAGTCGGTATATTTGAAATATGACTTAAAAATTCTTAATTGAAAATCTCATATGCTTGAAACGAAAAGATACGAAATTTTAGTATTCGATATTTATATGAAATGATAATGCAGATTCTAAGTTAAATAAAATGTAAGTTTACTAAAATTTATCAATTACGGAACGAAATATTAAATAAGTGTTGCGTAAAGGTACAGAAGAATTTAGATTATTTTGTAGAACAGTGTAGATAAGTTAATATTACATGCGTATGTACAGTATAAAGGAAAAACTTAGAAAGAAAACGGCAACATTATTGTGCGATAAGTACAATTCGCCTTGATTATACAAGTACAAATTAAGAATTGCTCCTTAGTCAGTTCGTAATATAAACAACAATGCATCTAACACGTTACAATGTACCACCAATATTGCTTCCTATGGCTGTGATTACTGGGTCATTTGATGTTGACTTTAAGAGGGAGTAATATCATATGAAAACTCATACTTCACGCCATATTTATTTATTATTATTCATCGTTATCTATATATCATTATTTGACGTCACAAAATATCATTAATTACTATGTGCGCAAAAATATATACTCTTTATATAAATATTTTTTGTAGTAGAATCTTTTTCGAAACGGAAACAAAAATATTTAAATTATTTTTATGGTGCGGAAATGTGATTTTGACAAGAAAAATTTTTTAACAAAATTTGGCAGGTACATTAATTTATCCACCTAAATACATATACATATACATATACACATGTTATATGTATAAAGTGTTAATGTACCAAATAAATAGTATGTGTTCATATGATGTCCGGTGTTTAATGAGTATGTACATCTTGTGTTTATAATACACTTTTAATCTTAATTATCGCGCAAAATTAAATTGTATATTCTTTTTAATTATTTAAATAAATACTCACTTTGTATAGAGCAAAAAAGTAATACCAGCCGCCCAATTTTTATCTCCAAAATTAAGTTTTATATATATTTGCGGAGATCGTAATAATCAATTGATTTTCATGAACTATTTATCTGAAAAATTAATGGACAAATTATTCATATATTTTCTTCAAATCAATGTTCATTCATAATACATACATCATTTATCTGTTAAATTTACTAATTTTTTTCTATCAGTTTATATGTAAAATAATGCTCCCACTGATATTATGTAAATTAATGTTAGCGCACTAAAAGATAATTGAATTGCAGTAAAAAACGTATTACATGTAATAATAATGTAAATAAAATAATTCTATACAATATAAGAAAAACTCATGAAAATATTTTTTTTCTTTTCTATTGCATTAATGGGAGAAACATTAGAATATCGAGCAATATGTAATCTTATTTCAGACTTATGCTATGTTGAAAATTCTTTATAAATGTAACTTTGTTTTAAATCAATGGGCGTACATTCAAATTTTAGTCACTCTTTTATATAAACTACTAAGCACATAGCAAAGTTAAATCATGTCAATTAGAGGAGGAATCTGTGATGCTCGTTGTCAAGCATTTCACACTGCAATGATACAAAAAGAAGAAAATACACGTATCAAATGGTTTCTGAAGAACCAACAGAAATTATTAGATCATTTGGAGAAAACGAAAAAGATTAAATTGGCGCCGAAACATGTACCAAAGAAACAACCAATCGTGGACATCGTATATAATTTTATTATATTTAATAATAATTATTCGTATTATCGTTATATAATGAGTTATATAATTATGTAATATTTTCTGTTTCATAGATACATTTAAAACCCTTACCAAATTGGAGACCTCTCGAATGTGATGGTTCTATTAATATGAACATAATGAAACCCATTGATCCGCAAGTAAGAGCCATTTTGTACGAAGATGCCCCAAGTTTTATCAATGCNAAAATTAAATTCATTAAAGTTTTTAAAAACCAAACAAAAAAAAAACAAAAAAAAAAAAAAGATTAATACTACTTCTTTCTTTCAGTATTTTTTCCGATATTCTTCTTAATTTCAATTTTCTATATTGAAAAGATATATCAATAAAATTGATATTTTATGCTAATATCGTCGTTGCTTATTTTAGAGTAAAAGATATTCCAGAAAATCGCTATTACTATCCGGATTGCGCGAATTGGATATACGGATGGCGTCTAACAGATTATCCATCTATTTCACGAAATAAAGTTGGAAAAACAAATGTTATGATTCGTGAATTTTATCGTCCAAGAATATCAAGTCTACAGACAGATCCAGAATGGTACCGCCTTTCGAGAAGAATAACATTTATATGCGATGATGAAATGAATTAGTACTCTATTAGACGGAAATTAAATCAGGTACATTTTTGCTTCCGAGTGTTTTATAAAACCTTTTTATCAATTGTATTTTTATAAAATAGTGAATGTTTTTCTTTATGATCTATTGTAAGATTTATTAATTCTGATCTTTTTCATCTACTTTTTAGTTTCTAGTTTTTACAGATAATAGACAATTTTCTTGCATTGATAAAATGTAAATCACATTATTTTACATTTCTTTTGTATTTAATATTTCGTTTTAGCATTTCTTTTTCTTTACACATCAATTTATATTTATTTACAATGTATCCTTTAAGTTTGCATTTTTTTTTTTTTTTTTTTTTTTATTTTAAAAAANCTTTCAATACTACCTTCAAAAGAATAAATAAAAGAAACTTTTTTTTGTTGTCTTAAATTCAAACAAGATATACTCTGTATTTCGCAATGCTATTATTTTCCTCTGTTCGGCAATTAATTGCATATTACAAAGTGGAGATAATAGAGAGAGTAAGGCACGTCATTGTTACTTCAAACTGTTTCTGTAACTCGTGCTGGACAGTTTCAATATAATCTGCGTATTTCTCGTGCAACTGTTGCACGTGCAACTCAGCTTCTCGCCTCTTTTTCGCTTGATACAGATGAAACTTCTCTCGTGATTGCCTCTCTATTTTGTCCCTTAGACTCTCCTCGATATCCTTTCTCACACGTTCTAACGAAGCTTCGCCTATTTCTAGTAATTTCGTTTAAGATTACAATCGTGTATACAATGTTCTCAATATTTTCATATTATCACACGTACGTATATGTTATTTCACGCATATTCGTTTACATTTACGTACTATGGTATTTTACCTAATATATTCTGATGCACAAATGCCTTTACGATTTGATGATCTGTCGGCGGTGTGAATTTCCTTTCGAGTAATCGGTGGTCAGATGACACGCATATTCGTTTACATTTACGTACTATGGTATTTTACCTAATATATTCTGATGCACAAATGCCTTTACGATTTGATGATCTGTCGGCGGTGTGAATTTCCTTTCGAGTAATCGGTGGTCAGATGGAATTGAGAAACATGCTTTTGATGCTTTTAATGGTGTTAGTACATCCAACAGCTTTATCGTATCATGATGAGTATAATCAAAAAACACCTGTGCCAAGGATGGACCAAGGCAAGCGCGAATTACCGACAAATTGAGAAACATGCTTTTGATGCTTTTAATGGTGTTAGTACATCCAACAGCTTTATCGTATCATGATGAGTATAATCAAAAAACACCTGTGCCAAGGATGGACCAAGGCAAGCGCGAATTACCGACGATGGTGGAACATCGTTATTCGAACATAGTTTTACATTACATTTTGGACTTGTTTGATCTACAACAATTTCATTCTCTTCCAGCTATTTAATGATATATAACGAAGACGTAACGTTAATGTGTTTTAATGTTCGCAACTTACGCATATTCTCTTGTGCTTTGGAATATGTTATAATTATAATACACGAGAAATTTATAATGAGAAGATTAATTTTTGTACAGGGATTAACCTTTGGAAACTGATACTTTTGACTGAATAACAAATGATTAATGAAATAAAGAAACGAGAAAAACAACAGTTTGCCTAAAATGGAAATACCATGAAATGATTAACCAATATATGTATATTGTTTATAACAATAAAATTGTTATAAACAAAAAATACAATTTACGCCATAATATCGTATCTGATTTAAGATAAAAATATAATGTTAAAGACTGGAAAGGGTAATGTAATTAAGATAAAAAATTAATTGATGTAATGTTTTTAATTAATAAAAAGCTTTATCTTAAATTTCGCATCCTAAATTTGTCTAATAAAATTATGTTGTACGCTTTAAGACATGAATTTTGTACAAGTTAAAATTAACAAATTGATTTTATTCAATTTAAATTTATTTTAAATTAAGAAATTAAGATATTTTTAAGAAATTATAGTTGTTTAAATCCCCGAATCTGTCCCCAAATATGATGCAAAAATGGAACAATTTTACTTCAAAAATATTAAAGTGCAACAATTGTTATAAATTAAATTGTAGTTTCATAGTTTTTGTAATTAGAAGAATTAGAGAAAAATAAAATTTCTCAATCAGAAATTGTTACAAAATAGTAGTACAAGTAAAAAATTTCTATATTAATGGGAATATATTCAGACTATTAATATTTAAGCTAAGTTAATATAACTATTGACAAGCATAACAAATTAATTTCAACATCTACAGTACTAGGAGTCATTGATAATAATAATAAAAAAAAAAAATATTAATGGGAATATATTCAGACTATTAATATTTAAGCTAAGTTAATATAACTATTGACAAGCATAACAAATTAATTTCAACATCTACAGTACTAGGAGTCATTGATAATAATAATAAAAAAAAAAAGAAAAATACGATTTAATTGAATCAAGTAAAAATGAAATTAAATCTAAAAATATTTATACATCCCAACTACATTCATGCACTTTAGCTATGACGTGAAAATAGATTTTATTCAACTAAAAAAAAAAAAAGAAAAATACGATTTAATTGAATCAAGTAAAAATGAAATTAAATCTAAAAATATTTATACATCCCAACTACATTCATGCACTTTAGCTATGACGTGAAAATAGATTTTATTCAACTAAATTTACAGTTCAAAATGGAAAAATTACCTGATATTTCAAATCATGTTAAGTTTGTACTCTCATGACCATCGTTACGTGAAAAGTAGACAATGTATAGCTTTTGAATATAGGAAAATACAAATTAACACTATTAATAAACCAAAATGAAAATTATATTGGCGACTTATCCTCTATATAGTATGTACTTACATTTCCCTATCTACTTCGTTAACAAAGATGTCGCCACTCGTTTTAACCTTTCACTCTA
>NIPQ01090108.1:0-12543 GCA_002806875.1 Lepidotrigona ventralis hoosana
TATTACACGTATTCAATACTATGACATATGATATCTTTGCGGTACATAGTATGCCATTCTGGTTCTAAAGTCGTAAGAATATCACAAATTTAAAAACAACAACAAGGTTTTTAGGTTTATCGTTATTCATTTTTATTCATTAGATGTAGACGCGCTCTTCTATTTATTTATTTAGAAACTAAACTGTCTAAATTATTAATTATTTCTTATCATAATTTTTATTTTTTGTCTTTAAAAACGCAATATTTCTCTCTCTCTCTCTCTCTCTCTCTCTTTCTCCCTCTCCTTCTCTCTCACTCTCAATAAAAGTAGCATAGTAATATAATTTTGATTTATGATAAGAATGTGCAAAAAGTAGACAAATCATTTAATCAAATTCTCTCTCTCTCTCTCTCTCTCTTTCTCCCTCTCCTTCTCTCTCACTCTCAATAAAAGTAGCATAGTAATATAATTTTGATTTATGATAAGAATGTGCAAAAAGTAGACAAATCATTTAATCAAAAATTTGGAAACAAGTTTTTAAATACACATGCAAGATTCATGTGATATTAACATGGTATTTTTACCACGTATTCATAAAATTTCACGACAGAGTTTAATTTTCACGCAAGAGCATAGAAAGTATTTGTTCGTAATTTATTTTGAAATTATTAGAACAATTCGCGCCTCATAGACGCGTGTTTTCTTTAATTATAAACTAGATCACGTATGTCGCTGATTGTCATACATTATCTGCGTCATCTTCAGATATTTGTAGATGAAATTTTCATAAGTGGTTCGGTGAAGCTTTAATTTTGTTCTGTTGTGTCTGATCCATATAAATTGAGGTAACAATAAATAATTATAAAAAAGAAAAACGGCAAAGAATTATACTATACAACAAATATTTTACGTTACGTTTTAGTATAAAGTAAAGCATATGAAATTATCACCTGTGTTCAAATTTCCTTGAGAAATCCGTATATAATATAGTAACATTTTTTTCAAAAATTAGAAAATATTAAAAAAGTAATACAAATGTGTTGTAGCTGCTCAAGGTGTTATTTATCCCATTTTGAAATTTTATTCCCAGTCAGTTAACTTGTGTGGAAAGAATACTATCGATTTCATTTCATCGTAAAGACAATAAACCAAGAAATCAGGGTTATTTTCTTTTTTTGTTTGTTATAAGTATGCATAAAGATTTTTAACGAAATAATATTATCGTTATTTTGATATAAAAATTGAACAGTATAATTCTAATTATTCTTAATTAGAAATACATATATGCATTTGTATAATTGCAAATGTATATATATATATATATATAACAGATATAAACATATCTGATGAATTATTAATAATTATAAATAATTCGTGATTATTTATTCCTCTTGTTTTTTACAATGATATTAATATTTTTATCATTANTATATATATATATATATATAACAGATATAAACATATCTGATGAATTATTAATAATTATAAATAATTCGTGATTATTTATTCCTCTTGTTTTTTACAATGATATTAATATTTTTATCATTATTCATATTTATATTTATTTGTACAGGTTAATTTTAGATCATAGAAATGACACTGATCGAAGGTGTTGGAGATGAAGTGACAGATTTTTTTATCGTTGTGGTTGTGCTATTAGTAGGATGGCTTGCCTGGTATTCTACAAGTATTACAGATCAACCATTAATACGTACAGTACTTGTAATACATCGAACACGCACACGTCTCGCTGAACTTAGAGCTAATCATCAAAATGCAAGTTCATTTACACGACCTCCAAATTTGGAAATCACAGAAGAAGAAACAATAGAACCGATTACAGATGATAATAATGGCAATTCACAAAGTTGTCCTGAACCTTCTATTACAGGTGATATGTCTTATTTAAAGATATTTAGATAAGAACATAATAGGAATGTTAAAATTATTTATTGTTTGTTACATTAGACACGAATGAAGAAATTTCTCCTGACACACATAGAACATCTGAAGCAACAGCTACAGAAGAAGTACTTATTGAAGCTATGGATTCATTTAATAATGATAGTGCAACAAAGTTGCAAAAGCAAACCAAGATGAATCCTCCAAAAGAAACAACTATATCTACATCAACATGTAACGAGTCTATAGAACATAAAACTGAAAATCTTTCAGAAATTGATGTTAATGAAATTAGCATAAAACTTAAGTTTATAAATGATGATCAAAAAATGGTTACTGGTAGCTTGAAAGAATTACTTGGAGATTTTAAAAGGTTATTGTTATTTAACAGGCTTTCTATGTTCAATAGAATAAATATTTACAAATAGAATATGTATATAACAATCTTTTATATTTTTCAGGAGGCATTTTCGATCAGAGCTTGATGCACAAAAATTAGTACGTTTAGTTTTTAATGGTCGAGTACTGCAGCCTGATACTCAAACATTGGAGAAATGTGGTCTCTATAACAATTGTGTAGTTCATTGTTTGGTTCATCAACCACGACCATCTCAGACATCAACATCAACATTAGATAACTCGTCGATTTATTTTAATCCCCAATCATTTTCTGACATTCCTGTTAGCACAGGAATTAGTTCAGTACATAACGAGTGGGATTTGAGTAGACCATTAGTGATTATTTTAACTGTCATGTTAGCTTTCGCTTGGTACTCTCGATACCATTATGCTCAATTTTTTACCGCAAGCACTACGCTCGCGTTGTATGCGCTCACTGCAATTTTCGCAATGTCAGTAGCTTTAATATTATGTCATTAGTTAGTAATTTCTTTCTTAATCAAGACAACAAAAATATCGCGTGAATTTACAAAGAATAAACAGATTTAGATATTATTTTGGAACATGATTTTGTAAACATAAATATGTGTTTTAGCGTAACATTATTTAAACACATTGGTTGTTAACAGCAAGGAGAATATGAAGTTATTGTGATTTTTATCAATATATAAAAGAATTCAATATTCTTTTATATAATAAACAAATAAGAGGTGACGTATATTGAGATAATATTGTTGCATTTCAAATTTTAAATCAGTTTATGTGCATTAAGTTCAAAATCTTTATTTTTATATTTAATAAGCAAATTTCTTTCTTAAGCTTATATAAAATATCAAATTATAAACAGAAACATATATAATATATATATATATATATATATATATATATATATATATATATATATATAATATAAAATTTATAAATTTGAATGATTAGTATTTGATTAATTTGCAAATACTTGTTTATTTAAATATATTTGTGAAATTAATTTTTGATATTCAACTATTAAATTTGTTATAATAAATATTATAAACGATAATTGCAATGGCGCTATATTATTTTTAACAAAAAATTTCTTATGTATCTATATATTTATAATTTCTTTATTGACTTTTTGGAGTTTACATTATCTAGGTGTGACTTAAACTTGAACTATATGCTATATAATTATTATAAATTATAGTTATTAGAACAAAATCATTATACTTTTATAATCTTCCAAAGTTTTTAATATTAGAATGAAAATTACCTACATTTTTTAAGCACCAAGTTTTAACTTCAAGCAAGTTCTTTACATGAATTGTTAAGGAAAAATAAAAATCAAGTGTGTACATACATATAATGTATTAAGCAATCATAATTATAACTTATTAAAAGATATACTTCATATTACTTCCAGAAAAGGAAATTTGTTACTTTTTCTGACAAATAATATCGTTAAAAACAGTGATTTATTGTTAGTTCTATAATACACTGTACTATAGTAGTCTATAGAAAAATCAATTTATGTAGTACTATCTCACAATTTTTATTGAATATGAAATAAATAGTTATTTATTTGATGTTCTTTTTATATTAGCATATTTTATAGTTTACTAATTGATTTTATATAAATAAAAATTTATTCTTCATCGAATTTAACATAATATTTAAAAGTGAATTCAGTAAAAAAAGATACATTTGCATATTATATAGTTTATAATATAATAATCGTTTATTTTTTAATTATAAAATTGTTGCAATTACATACTATTCTTCACAAAAACTGAGGAATTCATAAAATCCTGTATAAAATAAATAAATATAATATATGAATAAAATTGTCACCAATCCAAAATCAATATTTAAATATATAACATATGGTTTATAACATGAGTTTTAATTTAAATTTAAATAGAATTATTAGAGTTTGGGAAAAATTGAAAAATGTATGTAAATAAAAAATAAATAATCAATGAAAAATCATTTTTAAGTAAAATTATCTTAATTGCAATGTCTTACCATATAAATTATTTAGCACCTTAGGTATAGGTTCAAAAGTATTTAATTTATTAAAAAAAATATTTAATTGTTCTTTTAACATTATGTTATTTAAATAAAAGTTTCCTTTTGGATTTTCTAAGAGAATAGTACCTTTTCCCAAGGTACTATTAATATTAATAAATTTACAAGCTGGTTGTTTTAATACTGTAGTTGTTTCAGTTGTAGTCAAACCTACTTTTGTTACTTTTATTGTTTGTTTATGTAATGATAAAATATTTGTTTCTTCTGATATTGGTTTATTATCTATGAGTAAATTATAAGTGCAGCCGTAAATACCAAATATTAATTCAATTTCATGTTTTAATTGTTTGTAAGAAACAGGAACTAGTAAATTAGGAGTTTCTAACAGTACAGTTCCAATATAGCTGGTTGTTCCGAACCTTGGCTTCATGCCTACAAGTTCAATATTTACGTATTTTACAAAAGGTTCTACATTTATTTCGTCATTTTTAATTTCATCCATTCTAGTCTTTACTAAAATAAGTTTCATATCAATGCCTTTAATTTTTTGCATTTCTTCTATAATTACATTTGCATTTTTGTGCATTTTCGTTATATTTTCTTGTGGAGTTTTTGTTGCATTTTCTATGAAGTTTTTATGACTAACAATAACTTTTGCTAAATTACTATTTTCATCTTGTATTTCATAATATGCAATGGCTTCATCTGATGGAACTAATTGAGCTTTTTTTCTGAGTTTTTGAACTCTATTGATTATTTCTCTTGCTACTCCTTCATTGTACATGCTTTCATCAGGTGTAACATCTAGCAAAATTAAAACATTTCCTTCGCTATGAGCTTCATATTGTTTCGATAATTGTTCAGCTGCTGGGCCTGTGAAACTAAACATTAGTCGTAAATCTTGCTCTTCTAACTTATGACCTTGAACATTAATTTCTTTTTTTGCAACAAACACTTGTAATTCTTCGTCGGAAAGTTCTTTAATAGCTTGAGTAACAGATTTAAATTCTCCTTTAAGACGAGCTCCAAGTATTTTATGATCTGGCTCTGCTCTCAATTTAACACCATATTTCTCTTTGTCTGTAGTAATAGTTAATTCTTTCACATTAAGTTCTTCTAGAATATACAATTTCAAAGATTCTATTTCTTTCAATACTTCAGCATCTTGATGAATTACTACAATTCCTGGCAATGGATATTTAACAGGAATTGTTTTCCTATCTCTGACAACACGTCCCAATTCAATTACAGTTTGCATATAAGATACAGCTTTTTCGATCTTTTCATCCATTAATTCTAAATTAGATTCTGGTATCATTTGATAGTGAACACTATCCATGTTAATGTTAGATGGTCGAAGTAATTTAACTAAACGTTGAAACATAAATTCTGTTAAAAATGGTGTAAATGGTGCATTGACGCGAACCATTATATAAAGAACAGAAAATAAAGTTGTCAAAGCTTCTCGACAATCAGTTGCACCACCATCTCCCTTTATACGTTTTCTGTTCATTCTGACATACCAATTAGTAAGATTATCTATATATTTTATCAAGTGAGGTACTACAGTATATAACTTATAAGCATGCATTTCTCGTTTAAAAAATTGTAATAATGTCTGTGTAAAAGATAAAATCCATCTATCCATTATATTACTAGAACAGACATTTTTAGACTCATCATATACAAAATTAATTTTCTCCTCTCTTTCAAATCTTTCGATATTTTGCATTAAGAATCTAAATGCATTGTACCAAGGCAAAAATACATCTTTTATAATATCCCTAACTCCCTCTTCCTTGAAACGTAGATTTTCTGCTCTTACAACAGGAGAATTAATTAAGTACAAACGAAGGGCATCTGCTCCATACTTATTAACAATTTCCACAGGATCTGGATAATTTTTTTTACGTTTAGACATTTTTTGCCCATCAGATGCAAGTATCAAACCATTAGCGACTAGATTTTTAAATGGGGCTTTCCCAAAAAGAGCTGTTGATATAACTAACAAAGTATAAAACCATCCACGAGTTTGATCGATACCTTCCCCAATAAAATCAGCTGGAAAATTCTCTTCAAATTCTTTCCGATGTTCAAAAGGATAATGCATTTGTGCATATGGCATTGATCCAGATTCAAACCAACAATCAAAAACTTCTGGTACTCGTCGTAAAGGCGAGCAATTTGGTCGTTTTGATGGTATAGTTAAATGATCTATACTTTCTCTATGAATATCTGTTACTTTTGTACCAGTCAAATCTTCCAATTCTGCTATACTCCCTACACATACAATTTCTTTTCTGTCTTCTGAAATCCATAAAGGAATTGGATTGCCCCAATAACGATTTCTACTAATAGCCCAATCACGAGCATCTCTTAACCAATTACCAAAACGTTTATCTTTAATATAATCTGGTACCCAATAAGTATCACTATTTGCTGTGATAAGTTTATCTTTTATAGCTTCTACCCTAATAAACCATGAGGGTACAGCTTTATATATTAGTGGCGTATCAGATCTCCAACAATATGGATAACTATGTTTAGTAAGACTGCTATGAATTAATCTTTTATTTGCCTGAAGATACTTAATGATATCCTTATCAGCATCTTTTACATATTTTCCAATAAAATCATATATAGGTTCTACAAAATATCCACAACTATCAATTGGACATATGGTTTCCTGATCTCTTGTTATAATACCAGCTTCCAAGCAACATCGGTAATCATCTTCTCCAAAATATGGTGCTTGATGAACAATACCTGTTCCAGTTTCTGCCGTGACATAGGTATCATTTAATACTACAAAAGCACCTTTTTCTCTTAGATATTGAAAATATGGAAACGGAGGATTGTATATTTTTCCTTTCAAATCACAACCTTTCCTTTTACCTTGTATAGTATAGGAATCTTTAGATTTATAAATAAGTTCTAAACTTGACTCTAATATAATATACACATTATCAGATGAATGATCTTTAACTTCGAGATATTCAAAAGTAGGATTACAACATAATGCCAGGTTACTAGGTAGAGTCCAAGGAGTAGTAGTCCAAGCAAGGATAGAAACACCTGGTTCATCCACTAAAGGAAATGATACAACTACAGAAGGGTCGACAACATCTTTATAATTTTGTCCTGATTCAAAGTTAGATAAAGGTGTGTTACAACCCGTAGAAAAAGGCATTACTTTAACACCTTGGTATACAAGACCTTTATTGTATAATTCCTTAAAAATCCACCAAATAGATTCCATATACCAAGGATATAATGTTTTGTAATCATTCTTGAAATCTATCCATCTGCCAATTCTACCTACGATAGTTTCCCATTCTGTTGCATATTTCGTTACAATGTTTCGACATTCTTTATTATAGCTTGCTATTCCCATTTTAGCAACATCATCAGGACCTTTTATATTCAATGTCTTATCTATTTCGAATTCGACAGGTAGACCATGGGTATCCCAGCCGAATCTTCTTTCCACGTGGTAGCCAGATTGATAAGCATATCTTGTTACAATGTCTTTTATTGTTCCTGCAAGTATGTGCCCATAATGCGGTAATCCCGTAGCAAATGGTGGACCATCGTAAAATGAATATTTCGGTTTTCCTTTCGACAATTTTAGAGAATTTTGAAATGTATCATGCTTTTTCCACAATTCTAATATAATTTCCTCTTCTTTTGGAAAATTAATTGTTTCCGGAAGTTTTTCTATCATTTTTCTGAAAATTCAACAGACTACTTCACAAGTTATTTGATATCGGCTGATACGTTAATTCAATTCAGGTTCAAGATATTATATCTTTCTATGAAGAGAAAGCACGTTGTCAAAATACACATAAAATTTTAGAGGTTAGCGCTACAATTTGCAGTACGTACATGCTTTCGAAGTGAATATAACATTCAAATTAAAATTCGAACATTCTTATATTTTCGAAATTGAGATTAATTTATTTTAGTATCTTTACAATATATATAAATAAAATCTAATTAAGATTTTACATGTAATTATAATTACAAAATTACACAAGTATATGTTATTTTAATTAAGTTATTCTCTCAGAAATATAAATACTATTAAGTAGATAGAATTTTTTTTATTTAATTATAAATATTATTACATTTATTTCTGATATCATTTATATTAAAAACATTCTTTATTTACATAACAAATGAAAGTCATATGTAATATAAAAATTCAAAAACACTCATGACTAGAAATTTCCTTATGCGCGATGTTTCTGCATCCGCAATATAGATTAAACATTGGTTTATGATTGTTGCGTAATCTGCGTAATTTTTTGCCGTTGTCCACCAATATAAATAACTTGTCTTTGTTCATCTGGATGAATAAGTTCATCTGTATGCTTCCAACGCCACTTCTTTTCGCTTTCTTTAATTCGTCTATGATCGATGTAACTAATAACGCAGCTAGTGGGAATCCATACAATGGCAGTAATAATTATAACAGCACCTACTATATTATCTTTTAAAAATCGCATAACTTTATTAATATTTATATCCTCAATAATATCCCAAAATCGTTCTACTACATCTTGAATTGTTTTTTCACAGACACCCTGGAAATATGATACAGATTCTATAACAGTCGAATTCTTTTATATTCTATCTATCATTAATATTTTTTTCAATTTTACCTTGTTACAAAAGCCTTGGATACATGGTGTTCCATCAGGTAAAATATCTTGAGGATCTATGGGAAAACATGTTTCATTCAAACTCATTCGACAGCATCTTTTACATGCATCTCCAACTATAAATGAAAATATAATATTAATGATACATTTTTATTATCTTTTAACTTATTGTTTGTAGTTTGTAAAAACCATACTTGTATCACACATGCAACTCTGCAAACCCTGTGTCTCACAATATGGTACACATTTTCCAAGTCTGCATTGACCTCTTTCAAGACAACCTGTACCATCCTTCATTGGTGGAGATCTAGGACATTCACTAGATGCTCCTGTACAGCGTGATTCTTGTTCGCATGTAGCGTACTGTGCATCGCGACATTTTACACCTAATGGCATAAAAGCACAACCTTGACAACAGGGAGAATTTTTATCACTGAAAAGATATATAATATTAAATATTATGAAAGATGTGTATAATTTAGAAAAAATAGATTAGAAATTTATATAACAATAATAATTACCTGCAAACTGCTCCTTGATTTCTACGAAGTTTACAGTTTTTATCACAGCAAGCATCATTGTCTTCTGTACCAAGTAATCCTGCATCACATTCTTCATCTCCTTCGACTCGTAAATTACCACAAAACGATTCTTCTGGTTCAGAAAAGCAGCGGCCTGATTTTGCTTGTAACACTTTTCTAATGGATCTTAAACTACACGGTGAAAAACGCTAGCCCATAAATAATAAGTATTTTCTCAGCATCATTTTTTATAAGTAATAAAAATAAGTATTTTCTTAACATCATTTCTTTTTATATTAATTAAATTTACCTTATTATTCACATCATATCCACTAACACTATATGTGTACATTAAGTACGAACCTCCTTGACTAGCACTTGGACTGCATTCCTATTAAAAAGTGCCTTATTTAATATGCAAGAATTACACTACTTCTAATAAATAAATTGATTTTTTAAAATTATTCAATAAACCATAAATAAAAATTCAAAAAATTACCGTTATATCTGGATCATGTTCAGAACCCCAATTGTGTCCAAATTCGTGTGCAGTAACTAAGTCTGCTTCCCTTGTGATAACTCTTTGTCCATAATGATTTCTACTAGAACTTAGTCCTGAATTGAGATATAATGTGTAACCATTTTTAAAGTATTCTAAAACATTTAAAATAAAACATTTAATAAAATTATTCATTAATCATTTGTTTATAAATAGATTAAAAAGTCCATTAATATACCTGGTGTACAAATTCCACCTACTGAGTTTCTACGAGGTGATCCAACATATGCCAATCCTAATATACCACCTTCGAATTTAAGATCAGTAAATAAATGAGCTAAGCAAAAGTCTTTGTGACTATATTCTCGACTAAAAACCTAGATACAATTTATATAAATTAATTAATAAATTAAAATTTTTGTATTTAGTAAAATTGAAAATGGTTCTACCTCGAGCAATGTACGAACATCCCACTTTTCCCTGACCATATTATAGTGTGTTTCACCACCTCTTACACGAGTAGGTTCACTGTGAACTACGATCTTTTTAATAACAAAACCCATTCCTTTAAACCCATCTTGTTCTTGTCGTTCTTGCCATAAAGTATCATTATAAATTTTATGTACTCTATCGATTAAACTTATCTAAAAAACATGAAGTATTGTCTAAAACGAATTAACTGATATTTATTAAGTAATGCAATTATTTACTAGATAATTAATTGTGGTTTTTGTACTGCTAGCACCCATCTCTTGATAAAAGCGATAGTCAGCAACTAATAGTAATGGACATCTTGTTTTTGTTGGAGTATATTCGTAAGTTTCTGTTTGTCTCTTTGTCCTGGAATGTTTATTTAATTTAAAATCAGATTTTTCTTCACCCTCTTTCTCTTCCCCATTATTTACTGGAATGTCTACAATATAAATTTTATATAAAAATATAATACTTTTTAATATAATTTCTCATTTAAGACAATAAATTGACCTAATTCTTCTTTTACATATCCACAAGTTTTAGGAGCACCATGGGTATGCCCTTCCCCATGTTCAAAATGTTCCCAACTTAATTTAACATCCGATGATTTATAAATAATCATTGTTTCATTTCCTAAATGGGGAAGATGTCTCCAAGATGGCTGTAATAGATAAAGCCAAATTATAATTTTCTATTAGTTATATTGAAAGGCATTATATATTACAAATACAGATATACCTCAATGTGAAATGTTTCATCAGAAATAGTAATACTACCAGTAAGAATACCATTGTCAATATGCATTTGTGCATGAGAGTCAATTTCACCAAATACTCGTCCATGATAAAAACTTTCATGATCTTGAATAAAATAAATTATTGATTATTTAGAAAAAATATATTTTTTCATTAGATATTAGATATAGATATTATTTTACCTAAATGTATAGTCTTTTCTTCTCCATTACCATTTACTTCATATGCTTTGAATTTGGAATGAATAACTTCTCTTCTTGGTGTTAAAATTAATCGAAAATATCTTCCATGGGAATAAAATTCTAATTCATTTA
This sequence comes from Lepidotrigona ventralis hoosana, assembly GCA_002806875.1. Lineage (NCBI taxonomy): Eukaryota > Metazoa > Arthropoda > Insecta > Hymenoptera > Apidae > Lepidotrigona > Lepidotrigona ventralis. The sequence continues at coordinate 11,515 of NIPQ01090108.1, forward strand.
TTTTATTATAAGGATGATAGCTATGCTGGATACCACGTTTTACAATGTTATGTTGAAAATGAGATATATGGAGAGTTTCATAATATTTCAGATTTCTATGAAGACCATCTGAAAAAATGTTTTATTATTTGAAAATTCTGTACACTAAATCTATGAGTTGAAAGCTGAATATAATACTTCAATGTAATATAAATTCTTATAAAATAATATGAATATAATTTATATAAAATATTAAATATAAATTTTTAATGGATAATAAGAAAACTTACAAGTGTTTTGTACAGTGAATAAGATATAATATATTATAAATATATTTTGAAATTCCATATTTGTTAGAAATATCACATATTATAAAATTTTATTGATTAGACATAATAATTTAAAGATGACGATTCATTGTGAAGGTATTTTTTTTTTTTATTATTAGTTAGGCTGTATTAGTTGCATTATTGCATTACATTTTCCAACCTCAACACTCAATGTAAACAGTTTTTTTTAAAATATAGTATATAGAGAACTGTTGCTCGATATCAAATGTATTCGCTCAGTGGTGATCAATTGTAACTAGATAAATTTCAAACATATAAAGAAGATATTATTCTTTCATTGCATAAAGAGGATTCATCAATAAATTAATTTAAATAAACAGAATTTTAATAAGGTTCGTTTCTTCTATAATTGACAAAAATAAATAATAACTATAATTCAATGCGTATTACGGCAAGAGCCAATGTTTAGATTTAATTAATCAATTTTACTACATTTCGGATGTTTATTGCATTTTCAATTAATAAAATACTTAACATAAAATGAAGTTTATATTATTATATATATATATATACATATATATATTTTTTTTTTGACAGAAATTATTCTTTAATTTGCTAAAATTTTTACAATAATTCTTATAAATATCAGTGAATCTGTCTTGTTATATTTTTGATGATAAATGATAAGTATCATAGTCGATGCGAATTTTTTCTGCGAATACTTTGATATTTTGGGCCAAGTTCTCTAGAACATGCTAGA